>OY821520.1:224296075-224380566 GCA_963682025.1 Cordilura impudica
GTCACTGTGCAAGTATTGCATGGCTTTGCCCTAGCTCAGGGGTCGGCAATCTTTTGAGTCGGAAGTGCCAAAAACTACAATTTACAAAATTTCAAAGCCACCAAATTTTTTATTGCCAATAATAACTAGTACTCGCATCAATAACGTTTTTTGATAAAAAAAAAAAAGTAATCTATGTATTCATAAGAAAAAATATCTATTTATTTATAAAAAAATATCTTTTTATTCATATATAAGTAGCACGCAAATTTAATGGGAGCGTTGGCTTTGTATGGTTTTAGAAAGTTTGGATAAATTTGGCTCATAACTTGTTGTTTTCAGTTTCAAAAACGACTTTAAATTTTCATTTGTTAGTTTGCTTCTTACTTTAGTTTTAATTATATTATATGCAAGAGAACGCTTGCTCGCACGAATATGTCGATCCGAAGATAGTCGACACTCCAAGTGCCAACTTCTTCACCTCACAGTAGCAATCTGGAAGACTATTCCATGCGTCGAATAGAAGTGCGGCATTTCTTTTAAAGCTGTCCATTTTTGTTGCGTTACGTACATACATTTCTGGACCTCCAACTCTTCCAACTTGCTTTTCAACTCTGTAAATTTTCCACTATAAAGCTTTACTTTTTCAATCGATCAATTGCATTTCTAGAAATCCAGTATTAATTACAAATGGCGCAATGTGGATTTCGTTACTATTTGTGTTGACAGCATTTACTATGAATGCAAGAGTGGTTTTATTAGTTTTGAATTCCTCAAATCTGTCAGCAAATTCATCTTTATTTCTTTTTATAACTGTGCTGAAGTAATACGTGTCATTGATATTACTTCAGAAATTGAAAATGAAGTAATTTGCTGCTCTGAATATTAATTTTTCTTCAAAAGAAACCAATTCTTCTACTAAAACATAGGCTGGGTTTCCCTTTTCTGACAGTTTTGGATTCAGCTCATTTGATTTCGCTGTGATATCCACCATAAAGTAAAATTTTTGCAACCATTTGTTGTTTTCTAATTCAGGGTATTTAACGCCTATTTCATTTAGGAACGTATTTATTAAACCCCGATACTATAAGCTATGGTAAGCTAAATGTTGCCTACAATGCTGTTGTAAAATATGTTTTTGGTATGGGGAAATACGACCGTGTCTCATCAGTTGCGAAAAACTTGTATGGTGTTATGTTTGCTGACTTGTTACATACACGAACTTTAATTCTACTCCATAAAATTGTATGTGCTCGTGAACCTTCGTATCTCTATAACAGAATACCGTTTTCTCTATTACATAGGAATAATGATTGGACTCCAATTATACATCGAACTACAAAATCTGAATGTCATTTTTATATCCACTCTATACGTCTTTGGAACTCTCTACCTCCGAACATACAATGTATAAGCAATGCCATGCATTTTAAAAGGTCCCTTTTTGATTTTTATAGTCTTGCATAAATATGTTATGTTAAAATTAAAGTTTTAAATAATTTTTTATTTAATTTAATTTATTTCTTTCCGTTTTTAATTGTTGTATAACTATGATTCAATTTTTATTTAAACTTATTTTATCTGTTTTTATATATTGTTCAGAATTTTAAACTTTACTTGTAAATGTTTTAACATCATTGCTCATTACAATTACTTCTACTTTACTCTAATCATAAGATTATGAGATTCGTGGTATAGGAATTCAAAGTAAATAAATTAAATTAAAATGAAATTAAAAATTAAATCTTGATTACAAAATTCATGACCTCAACTGTTTCGACAGGAAATGTTTGGGCACAAAGCGCTTCTTGGTGTATTATGTAGTGAAACATAAGAATTTCGTGGTTTATTTTGCTCTGAAGAATCGTTGTTGGCCCTTTATTTTTTCCTGTTATACTTCTGGCTCCAATAGTTGCTATTTTATTTAAATGGATTTTATTGTCCTCAAAGCATTTTTGCTCGGCATTCGCTATAGCTTCCGTTCTAGTTTGTCCCGAGATCGGTAGCAATCCCAGAAGTTCTACATTTGGACCTAGGGAAGACATGCACATCCGATGCCGGCGTCATTCGGGAGCTTCCGACGGACTAACGACAGTGACGACGCGTGTCACGGGGGAGGGGTGCGTGGCTCGCGAGCCGCAGTTTGCCGACCACTGCCCTAGTTAATAAAAATTCAAGATACATATCAAAACGTATAATTTTACATTTTGTTAATTAGTTTCATTAATGTTATTTATACATTTATTCATGGCAAAATGACCTCTTCCGCTTAAAGTATAAAAATCGCTAACGGCTTTTGAAAGATCTGCTTTCTCAGAAATAAATCAAAACCTTAACAACTTTAATGAAAGGGAAAACAATAATAAAAACATCAACAATTTAATTTATGTGTTTCACTAGCGCTGTCACACATAAAAGTTCTTTTGTGTTTCCAAGATTAATTCTTTTGGTGATTGTTAGACATACAAGACTAGAAAAAAACCCAAGGAATTTAATAAAAATGCAAATCAGTTGGTGTTGGTGTGTCGGAAAGAAGTGTGTCTCAGTTAAATGATCTTATACTTCTACTAATTGTAAGCTTTTGTTTCATTAAGACAAGCTGAGGAAGATGAGTTAACAAAAACTAAATAAAGACTGAATAATTAGAAGAACAAACTATATCGTTGGCCTATATTCCATCACCTCCAAACAATGAATGAGTGAATGAATGAATTTTAGGTTGACTGCTAGTTGTTCATTTAAAAATGCAAGACAAGAGGCGGAGACTTTTTTGTTGTTGTTGTATCTCAAAATATATTTATAAATTAGTAAAACTATGTCAAAATGCAAATTCTGGTAGTCGTCTTTAGAATTGTTTGCGTTTGTTGTTGGTTAGTTTGTTTGTTTGTTCTTCACTCTTGGCTAATTGTTGTGACCTCATAATCTAGTCAACTATGCAGGAAACTGTTTTCATTTAAACACACTTTTCTGAATAGTTACACCAGCTGCTACTTAGTTAGATGCCTCTTCGTTTTGTTTTTGTGCTTCTTAAAGGTGTTCAAACAATATCATAACTACTACTTTGAAGAGATAATCACAGCTTAATTGTTTTGAATGAGCATGAAAATACAAAACTAAACTGTTCTTTTACATTTTAAACGTTTACCATAATAAGTAGTCAAACAACAAAAAAAATTATGATATTGAACAATCCACACAAAAAGATATTTTTTAAAGCTTTAAGGCGTTTAGAATATAAAATATTGATTAGGGTAAAACGTAATTTTCTTCACCGTATACTTAAAACAACTTATATTAATAATTGAATTTTTAAATACAAATTAATATCCGATGTAATTAAATTGAAGTATAAACAAGTAAGAAAATTATAGTCGGTCTAGACCGACTATACGATACCCTATACCATGCGTTTAGAAACCCTATCTCTTAGGCCCAACTAACTGGACATAGAAAATAAGCAAAAACCAAATTTGAGTGGGATTTTTATTATTTTTTTGGTTGCAGGTATAAAAAAGTTCATATCGGATGCTATATCTATAAAGGGGCTAGGTCCAAAAATGGACCGATCCTGATCATGTTTGGTAAAGTCTCTTGTATTTTGCAAAAATATGTACAAACAAAATTTGAGAAGAATCAGTGCAATATTTTTGTTTTTTAATAGATTTAACTGAAGATCGGGAAGCAGCTCTATATGGGGTCAAAGGGATCATTTTTGGACTACCCATTAGTGGATGTAATGAACGCATACAAACCCAATTTGAGTAAGATCTATATGACAATTTGGGTCTTAAGGCAATTTATGTCGATTTCATATGGGTAATTTGTATGGGGGCTAGGTCTGAACATGGACCGATTCTCACCAATTTCAATAGCGTTCATCCCATGGCCGATAAAAGCTTATATACAAAATTTCATCAAAATATATTCAGATTTGCGACCTGCAGTTTGATTACAAACTTTACATGGACACACAGACGGACGGACGGACATTGTTAAATCAACTCAGAAAGTGATTCTGATTCGATTGGTATAAGATGGGTCTAGGTCAAATATTTTTGGTTGTTACAAACAGCAGCACAAAGTCATTATACCCAAACCACATAGTGGTATAGGGTATAAAAATTGTATCTCGTGTAATAGGATCCCAAATAAGTTTTTCTACATAAAAACACAAAGAACACTATTCCTTATTTTATATGATTAATAGTATGCCCTGTTGTGCTTCGCTACGACTAACCGAGACATATTGACATGTAAGTTTTCATAATCAATGTTTCCTACGAAATTTTTATTGTACAACTAAAACATTTTATTTTATATTTTTTTTATCTCATTCATGGATTTTCCAAATTTAATCCGGCAACACGATTATTTGACAATTTTTTATTTTAGCGATTTTTAATTTTGGAGATTTTTGTTTTTTTTTTTTTTTTGCGATTTTCGGTTTTGACAATTTTTGTTTTTGGCGATTTTTTGAATATGGCGATTCCGCCCATATATTCCAAAACTATTCATTCACTTTTGTAATTAATATACTTGTCAAAAGTTTCAAGACTGTCGCTTTAATTCAGTGAAGGCCGTACCAAACACGCTGGTGCTCGGCTTCTTATATGTATACAGCCGAACGAAAACAAAAATACTCACCTAAGAGTAAAAGTAAACAACAATTTCATTCAGTCATTCAGTCTTCAGTGAAAGCTTTTGAATAAAGCAGGTCTATGTCGCATTGCCTATTGAAATTCATATATATATATATATATTTTTTTTAATAGGTACACAGAGAATATTTGTTTAAAAGAAACCAAAAATGTTGAGAAAATTTCGAAGACTTGATAAACTAATTTACGCAAAGCAGTTGAATCTGCTATAAATTAAACATTTTACATACGTCGCCTCCATTTGACAACATTATAGCTGTCTTTTATGCATTTTTTTTTAATTTTAAAAAATATCCAGTTACTGCAGGCTGGTAAGTTTTATTAGTTTTTGGTAACATGCCAATTATTAACCTTTGAAATTTCTTATCCTTTTAAGTTTTGCTATTTTTGTTTTATTTTTTGTTGTTTTTTTAAAGAATTGAATTACTTATTATTACTTATTTGATTTAATAAACTTCAAACTTATGGATAAAAGAGAATGTTCTTCACATTTTTTTTTACATTTTCAGAATGTAAGATTTAAAATTTTAAAACAATAAAATATATTTAAAATTTTACCATATTCTTCGTGAACTCAACTATTTTCCCTTTTAGTCATTCAGAAACACATTCATACAAAATCTAGACAAACCCATTTAATATTGGCATTGTGTTACGTCCATGGATTTCGATCAGTGTAGTACAACTAACACATGCTCATAAACACTATTACTAACTCAATTCTCTCGATGGCCACCACACTACAATTACATTTTTTTATATTTTATTATTATTTTAATTGTAAAAAATAATGTATTTCACAATATAAGTTGCTTCGTACCAAAATGGCTAGTGGGACGAGTTGGCATATAATAACAATTTAAATTTTGTATTATGTTAGCAAAAATCAAAAAGAAAATATTAATGAAGAGAAAATATTAATCAAAAAGCATTTTCAAGTTTTCCAAAAGATGCAACTGAAGATTTTTATTAAAAAGAGATAATTATTGGAAGTTTTTTAAATAACTTGGCAAATTATAAAAATGCAAGCAAGCTACTCGCATACTCCATTCTCTGCCTATTTGTCTCCATCTTGCATTTCGACATTCTAAGATTAGATGCATTTCTTGTTTTAAAGTTGTTCTGTAGCTATGTTCTGTAACTCTCACATCGGAAAGTTTTCACATGGAACGTATAAAAATGAAACAAAAACGTTGCGAACTGACACAAAATATTGTTTCTCGCATTCGACTGGTTCTGTAACTTTATTTTGTGAGAACTATCTGTCACGTAACGTTTTTTCTCACATTTATTGGAAAAATGAGAAATAAGTGTTTCTGTAAAGTATGCATGTGAAAAGATTTGAAGTTGAACTGTCAAATTCACTCACAACTGAAATCTATGCGAGATAAGTTTTTAAATTCAGTTGCTTTAAAAAAATATATATATGTAAGATGACATCGAATATTGGAAAAAGGTAAAAAATATGTTAATTTTTTATTTATACTTTTAGTATTTACATTTAAATTTTTTTTTTGCAATTATTCAGAAAGTGCAACGAATTTCCCAAATTCAAAAAAAAAAAACTTGTGGACTACATGTCTTCTAATTTGGAATTTGCCAGAGGACATTTTGTACGATTCAATGGATCACACTTAAACTGATCCTTTTTATGGCTGATTCTTGATCTTTTCCTAACAGATAATAAAAGCAAAACAGATAAAGCGCATGTGTAGTAAAAGTTTTGTTACAATCACAAATTTTATTGTATGAATTTTGAAAATATGTATTTATTTTTTTTAGTTGTTCGAATGATTTTGTAGTAAATGTTGTATAATTTTAATAACAAAAAAAAAATAGTAATTCAAGAACTAAAAAAAATCGTTTACTACATTTCTACTACAAAAAGCTGAAAAAATAAATAAAATCTATTTAAAAAAATATTTAATGAATAAATTTATTAATAAAATGATAAATTGTTTAAATAAATGATTAATTTTAGTATTATCTAATATTATTAATAAATTTATGTATTTATTTATTTCATTAATAAGCTAATTTTGTAAATTCACGTATACGTAAAAGTTTAAACAAAACTGTATAAACTGTATATATATAATTTCATAAATCCATTTTTTGATAAAGTTAAAAATTATTTCTATGTGATCCATAGGTTCTTTACGCGGGGTAAAATTAATTAACATGTTTTCTGGATATATAATTTAATTTTTGAATTATTGAAAATATATTGATTTTAATTAATCTTTATTTCATAAATAGATTATTATTTTTTAAATTAAATTATTAAGTTTATAATAAAACTCAATTTTTTAATTAATTTTTTTTAAAAATTAAATTGTTTTTTTAATTAAACAATCAATTGATTAGTTGAATCAATAAAGTTATTTTTTTAAATAGTATAACAGCCATTCTGGGAGTGGAGAACTTTTTTGGAGGATTTTCTATACTGACTTAGTACTTTTACAATGCCCACGAACATGTTCGACAGTATAATAAAGGAATAAATTAATTTATTAATCAGATAATCAGTTGATTGATTAATAAATTAATTTATAAATCAGATAATCAGTTGATTAATTAATAAAAAAAATCAACCTTGAACCTTTTGGGCTCAAATGACTTAAAAATGGTTGATTTTAAATTAATTGTTTATTAAATTCATTTAATTAAGTTATTATTATTTAATTAAAAGTATAAATTTATTAACTTATTTAATTATTTGTATTTTAATTAATCGAATTAATATTTAATGAATAAATTAATTTTTTAACAAATCAATCATTATAATTTAACTCTAATGGCTTTTTAATTATAAATTGTTTGGTTTTTTAATTAACCAATTAATTGTTTTATCAATTAATAAAATGTTTTTTTAACTAATCAATTTTTTTAAGTTAAACAATTGCATTATTAATTTAACATTTAATTGATGTTTTTATTAATCAATCAACTGACTATTTGAAGCGATTAATAGCTTTAATACCATAGCGTTGATACCACCACACACCTTAAACTTGAATGATACTGAAACTGTAACAATATCGGACTATGATGATAAAGATAAAGAAAAATCATTCTGAGACAATATTCACTTATATGGACACTTTTTAAGTACTTATATATGCACTTTTTAAGTACTTATATATGCACTTTTTAGGCACTTATATATGTACTTTTTAAGTACTTATATGCACTTTTTAAATAATTTTATTAAAGTTTCAGACAGCTTCATAACGAGCTCTTGCGTCTTCTGGATTTTCACATTTGATCTAAATCAGGTGGCAAATTGTGTTCCAATACCGCCGCTATAGCTTCTTCACTAGAAGCACACCGAGATGAAAGCCATCTAATAAAACCAGTGCCCAATCCAATATCATAGCAATTTCTAACTCAACATCTCTCTTCGCAGGGTTTTTAGTGTTGTTTTTTGTAACCTTTTCTTTCAGCTCAATTTTAGGATCCGTTTTGATGGTCTTAGCATTCGTATCAATAATTACTTGATGTATTATTAGATTTTGTAAATCATTTATGGTTTCCATCGTAGCATTTTTATAACCTTGTACTATAACATTGGCTTTAATAGAATCTCTAGAAAACAAATATATTTAGATATGATTTTTTAAAGTTTATAATGCATACTCACAAATAACTGCAAGCTTGCTTTAATATTTCTATATCTAAGCCCACGGAATAATGACGTTCATAATCGACCACAAAAGTTTGCTCCGACAAACATTCGGTTAATAAGGCAATGTATTCTTCGGAAGGTATTAAAATTTAATTCTCTATAAGATAACATGTTTTTAAAAGTTTTTCGAAACTTTTAGCAAAGTACTTACGGTTTTGATAAGACCGTTTCGATATATGAGTAGGCAATACTACGAAACGCTTTCAAAAACTGCAAACGAGCATAATTTAACCATAGTAAACTTTTAGCCCCCTCATTAAAAATATTCTTGCACAAAAAAGGCAGCGTGTTATCATTCAGTTATCATATCATCATTATCGTATCAGTTAATAGAAGTATATTGAACATTTTTCACAAATTTAAATTAAAAAAAATTATTTCAAGTTCTTAAATTTTTATACACATAATTTTATGTTTACTTTTATTTGCTTTGTTTGTTTTTATTTTTTGACAGCTGACTTGGAATATTCCAATAACAACGTAACCACTGTTGTAACTTTTCACATTAAGATACAGACACAGTTTTTACTCACAAATCGAGAAACAGTGGAATTTTTTGTTTCATACTTTTTCGATGTGAGAACTTTTCACATAAAATACAGAACACGGGTACTGGTTTCTATTAACACTAAACTGTTCACTGTCAAATGTTGTTAACTATTATATAAACATAAAATAGAAGTTGTTTTCTATATAATAGTGCGTTTACAACTGAGGAAAATCTGGTATATTTTACTTGAAATCTATTTCAAAATCTATACCGTTTACATCTAACTTTTTTGACATTTTGTGAGATTTTGTTTCCACAACAATAAACAGCTGATTAAAATAAAACATATAAACTAGAAATACCAAAAATAAGCAAAACAATAGGAAGATGGAAATATGGAAATTTCAAAAAAGGAACAGATTTTATAATTATATTATGCATCAAAAATGAAAAAAGCACAAACTGAAATAGAAATTTTGCGAAAAAAATCTGCATTTGTTAAATATATTGTTTGAACAGCAAAAACAAATTCATTTTCCACAATTATTATTTAGCAGATTGTAATGGGCACATGTCAGTATAAGAAGTTATAACTTTTCAATTACTAAATATTTTTTATTTTTTCATTTTTTTTGTTAATAATTAAAATTTTATATCCTTTTTATTCAACTTGTTTGCTTTTGTTTTTAAATGTCAATTCTTCAGTCACTGCAATATTAAAAAATTAATACAATATTAAAAAAACACATTTGGTAGTGCCCAAGTTTGAAAAGATTTTGTGGGATTTTGCACAAATCTAGTAACGAGCTAGATTTTGTTTTGTATGGGAAATCTAGTAAAAATTAGCTAGATTTCGCTCGAAACCTCGTATGTACTAGATTTTGCTTAGATGTAAATGCACTATAAGCCATAAATGGGAAGAATTGTTTCACAATAATATTTGTATAAGTTAATCGTATTATGCCTTGCACTTATATTGATTTGAGGGCTTTATTCTGTACTGCCTGGAGAGATTTTAACTCATTTCTCTTTTTATGGGCGTAAATTATTGCTAGATATTTCAGGCGACTAATGGCTTGATATGTTATCAATTTTGTTTTTTTTATTGTTTCTTTCTTAATTTACAAAGAACTCCAACCGCTGATGCAATATTTGTTTTCGCTGATTTGATACGATCATCCCAAGACAAAATGCTTTTCAAAGTTATACCCAGATATTTCATTTCATGCTCCTCATATGTAGGACTTCCATCCACGAATACACAAAAATCATTATTAATGAGTAATAATTTTGTTTTATTTGCATTTAAGACCATACCAAAATTAACACAAAATCTCTCTCCATTTGAGTTGTAAAACTTAAATCGTATTTATAGGATAAAATATTGCTGATATCATTTGCAATATCATTTGCTGATATCATTTGAATAAATCATGAAAAAGAGTGGCCCTAAGACACTCCTTTGTGGCATTCCAGAATTCACTGAGAGGAATGAACTCTTCTCCTCACCGATTTTAACATATTGTCGTCTATCAGACAAAAGTCTTGTTATAAGTTCTAATTCTCCACCGGAAATACCGTAAAATTTAAGTTTTTCAATTAGAATTTCGCGATAAACAAGGTTAAATATCTTACTGAAATCGGAAAACAAGCCTGCGGGTTCATTAAATCCATTTTCCAAGACTTCACATATAATATTAATCACATTGACCATAGCTTCGTCCGTTACACTCCCCATTACACATCCAAACTGATTTTCACTTACCTAAGATTCATTATCAAAGAATTTTAGCAGCTGTGCGTGAGTTATTTGTTATATATTTTGTTAATTCAATGCTTGCTGATATATAATATTTTTGGTTTTTCATTGGGTGGAAAAACTATAAAGTTTTTCGGCGTTCCTACATATAGCTGCCAACACTTAACGTTTGGCCTTGAGTTTCGAATATCATTAAAAATTTTTTGTTTTTGCAATTTTTGATTTGCCGATTTTCGATTTTCGATTTTGAGGATTTTTGTTTTTGGCGATTTTTATTTTTTGGCGATTATCGGCTTTGACGATTTTTGAATTTAAAAATTTTTTAATTTGGCGATATTTTCCATATTTTCCACAACTTCTCACATTGGTAATTAATGTACTTGTCAAAAGTTTCAAGACTATCGCTTTCATAGTTCTTCATATTTTTTGCATAGGAGATTCCACGCCCACTAATCATCTGCCGGACACTTTTTATATGACTACTCACATTAATATTTGATGGAGTCGTACAAAGCGTCAAGGCTTTCCGTTTTGTAGTACTCCAGTTATATGATATTATATATTTATATTTATATCGGTGGTGCCACGCCTATAGGCCCGATCACACCCGTTTTTTAGACTAATCACATGAATAACTTATGGGCTCACGCAAAGTCCTAATGCTCTCACTGTTACAATACTCCAGATATATAACATTTAATATTTAATTTTTAGGGGGGTTGCTACACCTATTGGTCAGATCCTGCCCATTTTGTGTTCGACTACTCACATTAATAATAGATCACCTCAGACAAATTTGCAAAGTTGCCTCTGTCACAGTGCTCGAGATATATGATATTGAATAACTCTTTGTATGTGAGGTGACACGCCCACTTATCTGATCCCGTCCATTATCGACTTGGCTACTAACATCAATTAAAGGTGACTTGACACAAATTTTAAAAACTCTCCCTGCCATAGTACTGAATATATGTATATGATATTGAAAATTCACTTTAAATGAGCGGTGCCACGCCCACTAACAATATCAAAAAATATATAGCCTATAGTTCCTAACAGATACACTGTAAGACCCTGTAAAAATTCAGGAAGATAGGTCCAATGGTTTAGCATCCCATAAATTACAAACAAACAAACAATCATACATACATACTTCCTCTTTTATATATACTAGCAGAGCCCAGCCCTCGAAATTCGAGTGCAAATTCTATGAAATTTTATTTTTCATTCATAAATAATTTTATGAAAGATTAAAGGTATGCTAATCAATTTTAGCCAATTCACAATTCAACGCAAATTTAATAAATACGCACACAGCATTGTGTAGCCTTTATTTGAAGTGTTGGTAGCAACTTTAAATGAATTTTACTTAAAAAAAATGTACCAGATAGTGCACATGTGTAAATATGGTGAACATCTGCAAAGAAATACCTTTCAAATAGTAAATTTTTTGACAAAATCGGTTGGTAATTGAAGTTGTAGAAAGTGTCACAAGAATCCGCCTTGTTTTGCAAAATTGTATCGGTTACAGTCTCATTAGAGCATATTTTTTGCCTTATAATCATCCCGACAATAATTTTCTAAGAATTCAAAAAGTATGACAAAAGCATCTTAGAAAAATGCGGAAAGCTTCTTACTCAAATTGACGACTCTTTTAATAACTTTTTTTCTTGTTAAAGCCTCCGCTGTATATCAATTTGTCATTCCGTTTGTAACCCAACCAAAAATAGATATGTGAACCTACGAATTACTCGTATATACATATATCTGGATCGTTATAACAACTCGAATCGATATAGCTATGCCACTCTCAATTATAAAGTAGACCATTTTGCTGGATTAAATATATATAATATTGTTTTTCAATATTTCGAGCAGTGTGGTATTTTCAAAGCGAAAAGCGGGCAACCTTGTACCAATTTAGGGCGTTAAATATGAAAACATCTATATAACATCTTATGTAACATATATCGCACCTGTACCTCTAAAGTGAGTCAACTCAAAATTTTTCAATTTCCACTTTTTGCAAGAAAACGATACACAGTGGTCATATCTATCCACTGTAAAAATTTTACATCGATTTTTCTAGTCTTTCGCAAAAAAATACAGTTATAACCTTTGTATTATAAGAGTAGCTTCTTTAGAATCCACTAAAAAGACATATTTTGAGTTGCACCCAAAAAATTTGTTATTTTTGATGTTCACTGAAAAAATCGCAGAAACAACTACTGTTGTGTACTTATTATTCGCAATTATTTACAATGAAACAACTGTTTTTAAATTTTATAGTAAATATTTAAAAAAAAAAAACGTTTTTTGCCTCTACTAAAAATTTGTAAATTATGAGTTGACTCACTTTAGAACAGTTAACAATTAATTACAACAAACACATTGAATTTTTAGCATTTTTATAATGATAACCGACAGACAAAAGGACAGACAGCAGACGAACGGACGGTTATCGACTCGATTTGTTATATTTATCAAGAATATATGAATATACTTTATGGGGTCGTAAATTTCTTTCTCTATAACAAATTGATTTACACCCTCTGCACAGTGGTGTGGACGGTATAAAAAGGATCTAAATTTTTCATTTCTTAAAAAACCAAATTTAAAAAAAAAATCCTTTTCGTAAAAGAGTATATTTTCTTAAAAAAGTACGTTGTTCCCAAAAAAAAGTACTTTTTTTTACAAAATTACATTGCTTTAATAAAGTACCTTATTTTATAAAATTACACTTCCTTAAAAAAGTACATTTGCCATAAAAGCACATTTTTTTACTAAAGTATATTTTCTTAAAAAAGTAGCAGTTTTTACAAATGAATTTTTTCTTAAAAATGTTGTATTTCTTAAAAAACTAACTTTTTTTGTTAAGGAACATTTTCAAAAATGTAATTTTGTTAAAAAATAAAATATTTTTTGTCAAAAAATATATCTGTGCTTTAAAAATAGCTGTTCTTAGAAAATTACCCTTTCTTAAAAAAGTAAATTTCCTTAAAATCACAATATTTTATAAAAATACAATTTGAAATAAATTCAATTCTTTTTAAAAGTAAATCAAAAAGCTTATTTTCTGAAACAACTACCTTTTCGTAAAAAACTACATATTCCGAAAAAATAATCTTTTCTTAAAAATTTAAATTTTCTTAAAAAGTAATTTTTCTTTAAATAAATAATATTTCTTTAAAAAGTACCTTTTCTTAATAAAGTACATTTTGTTAAAAAATATATTTTCCTTAAAAAGTACATTTTCTTGAAAAAGTACCCTTTGTTAAGGAAGTACTTTTTTAAAAAATACATTGCTTTAAAAAAATTTATTTTTTTAAACACTACCCTTTCTTAGAAAATTACTTTTTTTATAAAAGTACATATTCTTATAAAAATAGATTTTGGTATAAAAGTAAATTTTCTTAAAAAAGTAAATGTTCTTAAAAAAGTTAATTTTCTTAAAAAAGTTAATTTTCTTAAAAAAGTAAAATTTCTTCAAAAAATATCATTTATTAATAAAATACCTTTTCTTAAAAAAAGTACAATTTCTTCAAAAAGTACTAAAGTAAAAGGTACTTTTCCAATAAAATATTCTTTTATGTTTTAAAAATACCCTTATTTAAAATATATATTGCTTTTTTTGTGTTGATATCAGAAAAATATGTTATGGATTGGAGGAAAGAGGAAAGAGGAAGAAGTATTTGTGGACCGAAGAGACCGAAAAGATCTCGACAGGAAATTTATTCCACATACGGTTATGCAGCTAATAAACGAATTTTCGTAGTAATTCGTTGCGCGAATCACTGGACACTAGACTGCAAATGGATTAGATCTACTAGATGAGCGAGTGGTGCGCAGAACAAGATGGGCTCTAGACATGAGTTCACTTATCTCAGCAAGACACTTCCCATTGTAATATCTATAATACAGTGTAACACAGCCAACATTCCGACCATGCCCCAATGTGGCAATAGAGTTGGTTACCCTACTGTTATTGATAAGCATCAGCGCCCTCCTTTGCACACGTTCCAGATGCTACAAAATAGACTGCCCATATATGGGAGTTGTATTCCATTTTTGGTCGGATATAGATGGTGTAAATAGTAAGGAGATGCGATGGAGTGAATTAATTCTTACAACTACTTAAAGCTGCTTTCGTGAATTGAACTAACTTGGGACTACCTTGTAAAACCATAAGAACTCTGTTGGAGGGTATTTGAGATTCGATGTTGCTGAACTTAACTCTCTTTTAATTTTTTTTCTGATAATATAAAATTTTGAGTTTTGTTTGTTTGAAATTTTATTATTTGATTGTATATTATTTTTAATAACCATGTTTGACATGATCTCATGAAAATTTATCAAAAAAAAAAAAAAAAACTTAAATAAATTAGGCTGAAACTATTTACATATATTGCTTTCTAAAGGATCAAGAAACCTAGTTATATTTAACTGAGATCAATTCATGCTGTATTTGAAAAGCCCTTAGATTTAACGTATTAAAAAATAAGTTTAGATATCAAGGGATAACGACTCTTAAATTTCATAATTTCAGAGTGCGTGTATACGAGGAAAAACAACAAATATTTAAAATCAAAAATGGCTTTATATTTTTTTTTTTTCAAAATACTCTGCATGGGTTCATGCGTTTGAACCCATTATCGAAACACTCTTTCCAATCCGAACGAGGTAACACCAAGACGCCTCAAACGCTTCTTCAGGCGTCGAAAAACGTTGATCTCACCATTTGTTTTTGATGTGCCAGCCAAATCAGGCCTATACTGCGGATGACCCTTCAATTCGATGTTTCTCATTCGATCAAAAATCATTCGATTAATCGAATAGTCAAAATTAAATTTTGTTCAAATAATTTAACATCCATGTTATTCGTATAAAGAATAAGTCGATTGATTTTTTTTTAATAATTGAATTATGCAAATAAGTCGATTCAAGAAGGAATCAGTAATGAAAGGTTTGAAAAAGTCAGCAGGTGTCATGGGGTTAATCGGCAATGGCATAACACTAACTAATTACTTAAAATATCTTTAGGATATGGGTACTTAATGAAAATTGTTTATTGCCCTACGAAATTCCTTTTTCCATGAACCAACCATTAGAAAATTAAACACATTTAAAGGTATTTTTTTGTGTAAAGGCAAGTGCAACATCATGGCTATTGCTGAGCAGTGAGTAGAAAAAGTGAAGAAGTACGTGAAAAGTAGCTGAAGAAGTACGTGAAAATATATTTTTCCGAAAATCATTAGAGAAAACTCTCCAACTGCAACTCTCTGCCAGCTATCCAATTGATTATTCTTTAAAAGGTTGAAGATCAAGTTGCTTTAAAAAAAAAAAACAAAAAAAACAAAAAAAAACTTAATACCCCACTAAGTGGTCCTTTGATTTGTAAATAGAAAATAAAAAGATTCATCAGTTCCAAATGTTGGCTTCTTAAAAGATTTAAATTTTATATGTTTTTTGTTTTTGTTATAGAAAAATTGGGTCAAATTCTTGGAATAGCCTTAGGGTTTTAACGCGCAATAAAAAAAAATTGACAAAATTATAAATAAACGAGTTGCTGTTAATCATTTAATTAGTCAAATTTGTTTAATTTTTTGTTTTTTAGCTCAACACTTTAATCATCATACTTGTTGTCTGAAATCTACACCATATCATTCTTATTATTTTTTTTTTTTTTTTGGTAGTCAATCATCATTAATAAAATTTCGAAAAACCAAACCACAGCCTTAGGAGGTCTTGTTGAATCTATAAAAATATATTTGCTTAAATCATATTTCTATTAAATGTGCTGTGGGAATTTGTGTGAAATTATTCTTAAAAAAAAATTATTAATCATTCTGAATTTTTCAATCAAATATTATTATATTTTTTTGTTTGTTTTTGCAACGGAAGTTAAAGTTATAGTCAACAAAAATCGTCAGATTGAAATATAAACTGTTAGGTAGTAGAACGCAAATTGTAGACAAAAAAGAAACAGGTGATATAGAGTGGTGATTGTTAGTCAAAGAAGAGAAAGTTGTATTGGAAAGATAATATAGTTTTTTGCTACACTTAACAAAAATGTTTGACCTAATAAACTATGTAGTTAATATTTATTATCCCAACTAGAATCTAAGTGTTAGAAAGTTAAGTTATGTTGAAAAAGAAAAAAACAAACAATTTACTGAATGACAAATCAATATCATTTTTATTGGTATTGTTACAAAATTTTTCTTTAAACTGTGGGACAAAGTAAATAAATTTTCTTGGAGAGTAGTCCGATTCATCTAAAATGATAGAAGTAAAAAAAACAAAACAAAAGAAGATCTTTTAGACAAAGTCTTTCATAGACTTTTAATTGAAGATTCTAAGTTCCTCTTCTAATATAGTGCATTTCAAAGCTATAACGTCATAATTTGTTGTTAACGTATTTCTACCGGAATTGTGGCAATCAATGGGTCTAATAAGGACTAGAAATATATACACAAGGAAAAAGGAAATCCCTTCGCACTAGAAAAATTTAATTAGATAATACTCATAAATAATTTAAAATACAATTGTATATGTATGTATTTTCTTCATTCCCTACCTAGGAACATTATTCTCAAAAAATGTATATATCTTCAATAGAAAAAGAAGCCATCGTAACAGTTTATTCTAGCAGTTATTTTTTTATTTCTTCGCAAATTAAGTTGGACTAATTTTATCGAATAAAATCATCAACAATTTTTTTTAAATACATTTTTTCAACAACATGACATATTCAGGGCGTATGAGTATTATTTATTAGTAGATTAGAAGAGATGGACACGTATGAGTAATATTTTTAATATTAAATCAAACATACATCGGCATTTTTGCACCCTGCACAACTCAGTGGTAGGGGGTATATATAGGCTTGTCATTCCGTTTGTATCGAATCGAAAAACTAATTTCCGACCTCATAAAATCTATATATATTCTTGATCCTTATCACAGCTCGAGTCGATATAGCGATGTCCGCTTGTCCGTGTGTCTGTTGAAATCACGCTCATTCCCAAAAAAAACATTTACCCAGGCCAGGTTAAAAAAAATTATTTGCCATTATTCCTACCAGGTTGGTATTTTATTTGAAGTAAATCGGCAGTCATTGTGCTGAGATATGGGCAAAAAATAAAAATCCTGGTGTGTTTGTTGTAAAAGTTTAGTGGTTGAACATAATAGTTGTACAATAACATAAAAAAGCCACAAAAAATTATGCATATATATTAACAATACCAAAAACACAACTACCATGAGATAGGTCAGTAGTATTGCAGCATATTTTTTATCGTTATCACGATATAATCGCCAATATGAAACAAAGAATATAATCCCTAAAGAAGTCAAACAAAAAGTACCATAAATAAATTAAAAATTAAAAATGAGGTAAGAAAATCGAAAAATGGAAAATGAAAAATTAAAAATTAAAAACTAAAAATTTAAAACTAAATATTAATAATTCAAAAAAAAAAAATTAATAATTAAAAATGAAAAATTAAAATTTAAAAATTAAAAAATAAAAATTAAAAATTAAAAATAAAAAATTAAAAATTAAATATTAAAAATTAAAAATTAAAAATTAAAAATTAAAAATTAAAAATTAAAAATTAAAAATTAAAAATTAAAAATTAAAAATTAAAAATTAATAATAATAAAAATTAAAAATTAAAAATTTAAAATTAAAAATTTAAAATAAAAATTAAAAATTGAAAATTGAAAATTAAAAATTAAAAATTAAAGATTAAAATTTAAAATTAAAAATTAAAAATTAAAAATTAAAAATTAAAAATTAAAAATTAAAAATTAAAAATTAAAAATTAAAAATTAAAAATTAAAAATTAAAAATTAAAAATTAAAAATTAAAAATTAAAAATTAAGAATTAAAAATTAAAAATTCAAATTCAAAATTAAAAATAAAAATTTAAAAATTAAAAATTAAAAATTAAAAATTAAAAATTAAAAATTAAAAATTAAAAATTTAAAATTAAAAATTAAAAATTAAAAATTAAAAATTAAAAATTAAAAAATTAAAAATTAAAAATTAAAAATTAAAAATTAAAAATTAAAAATTAAAAATTAAAAATTAAAAATTAAAAATTAAATATTAAAAATTAAAAATTAAAAATTAAAAATTAAAAATTAAAAATTAAAAATTAAAAATTAAAAATTAAAAATTAAAAATTAAAAATTAAAAATTAAAAATTAAAAATTAAAAATTAAAAATTAAAAATTAAAAATTAAAAATTAAAAATTAAAAATTAAAAATTAAAAATTAAAAATTAAAAATTAAAAATTAAATATTAAAAATTAAAAATTAAAAGTTAAAAATTTAAAATTTTAAATTTTAAATTAAAAATTTAATAATTAAAATTAAAAATTAAAAATTAAAAATTAAAAATTAAAAATTAAAAATTAAAAATTAAAAATTAAGAATTAAAAATTAAATATTAAAAATTAAAATTAAAAATTAAAAATTAAAAATTAAAAATTAAAAGTTAAAAATTAGAAATTAAAAATTAAAAATTAAGAATTAAGAATTAAAAATCAAAAATTAAAATTAAAAATTAAAGATTAAAATTTAAAAATTAAACATTACAAATTACAAATTAAAAATTAAAAATTAAAAACTAAAAATTAAAAATTAAAAATTAAAAATTAAAAATTAAAAATTAAAAATTAAAAATTAAAAATAAAAATTAAAAATTAAAAACTAAAAATTTAAAATTAAAAATTAAAAATTAAAAATTAAAAATTAAAAGATAAAAATTAAAAATTAAAAATTAAAACTTAAAAATTAAAAACTAAAAATTAAAAATTAAAAAAAAAAATTTAAAATTAAAAATTAAAAATTAATAATTAAAAATTAAAAATTAAAAATTAAAAATTAAAAATTAAAAATTAAAAATTAAAAATTCAAAATTCAAAATTAAAAATTAAAAATTAAAAATTAAAAATTTAAAATTAAAAATTAAAAAATAAAAAATAAAAATTAAAAAATAAAAATAAAAAATTAAAAATTAAAATTTCAAAATTAAAAATTAAAAATTAAAAATTAAAAATTAAAAATTAAAAATTAAAAAATAAAAATTAAAAATTAAAAATTAAAAATCAAAAATTAAAAATTAAAAATTAAAAATTAAAAATTAAAAATTAAAAATTAAAAAATAAAAATTAAAAATTAAAAATTAAAAATTAAAAATTAAAAATTAAAAATTAAAAATTAAAAATTAAAAATTAAAAATTAAAAATTAAAAATTAAAAATTAAAAATTAAAAATTAAAAATTAAAAATTAAAAATTAAAAATTAAAAATTAAAAATTAAAAATTAAAAATTAAAAATTAAAAATTAGAAATTAAAAATTAAAAATTAAAAATTAAAAATTAAAAATTAAAAATTAAAAATTAAAAATTAAAAATTAAAAATTAAAAATTAAAAATTAAAAATTAAAAATTAAAAATTAAAAATTAAAAATTAAAAATTAAAAATTAAAAATTAAAAATTAAAAATTAAAAATTAAAAATTAAAAATTAAAAATTAAAAATTAAAAATTAAAAATTAAAAATTAAAAATTAGAAATTAAAAATTAAAAATTAAAAATTAAAAATTAAAAATTAAAAATTAAAAATTAAAAATTAAAAATTAAAAATTAAAAATTAAAAATTAAAAATTAAAAATTAAAAATTAAAAATTAAAAATTAAAAATTAAAAATTAAAAATTAAAAATTAAAAATTAAAAATTAAAAATTAAAAATTAAAAATTAAAAATTAAAAATTAAAAATTAAAAATTAAAAATTAAAAATTAAAAATTAAAAATTAAAAATTAAAAATTAAAAATTAAAAATTAAAAAGTAAAAATTAAAAATTAAAAATTAAAAATTAAAAATTTAAATTAAAAATTAAAAATTAAAAATTAAAAATTAAAAATTAAAAATTAAAAGTTAAAAATTAAAAATTAAAAATTAAAAATTAAAAATTAAAAATTAAAAATTAAAAATTAAAAATTAAAAATTAAAAATTAAAAATTAAAAATTAAAAATTAAAAATTAAAAATTAAATATTAAAAATTAAAAATTAAAAATTAAAAATTAAAAATTAAAAATTAAAAATTAAAAATTAAAAATTAAAAATAAAAAATTAAAAATTAAAAATTAAAAATTAAAAATTAAAAATTAAAAATTAAAAATTAAAAATTAAAAATTAAAAATTAAAAATTAAAAATTAAAAATTAAAAATTAAAAATTAAAAATTAATAATTAAAAACTAAAAATTAAAAACTAAAAATTAAAAATTAAAAATTAAAAATTAAAAATTAAAAATTAAAAATTAAAAATTAAAAATTAAAAATTAAAAATTAAAAATTAAAAATTAAATATTAAAAATTAAAAATTTTAATTTTAAAATTCAAAATTCAAAACTAAAAACTAAAAATTAAAAATTATAAATTAAAAATTAAAAATCAAAAATCAAAAATTAAAAATTAAAAATTTAAAATTAAAAATTAAAAATTAAAAATTAAAAATTAAAAATTAAAAATTAAAAATTAAAAATTAAAAATTAAAAATTAAAAATTAAAAATTAAGAATTAAAAATTAAAAATTAAAAATTAAAAATTAAAAATTAAAAATTAAAAATTAAAAATTAAAAATTAAAAATTAAAAATTAAAAATTAAAAATTAAAAATTAAAAATTAAAAATTAAAAATTAAAAATTAAAAATTAAAAATTAAAAATTAAAAATTAAAAATTAAAAATTAAAAATTAAAAATTAAAAATTAAAAATTAAAAATTAAAAATTAAAAATTAAAAATTAAAAATTAAAAATTAAAAATTAAAAATTAAAAATTAAAAATTAAAAATTAAAAATTAAAAATTAAAAATTAAAAATTAAAAATTAAAAATTAAAAATTAAAAATTAAAAATTAAAAAAAAAATTAAAAACTAAAAATTAAAAATTGAAAATTAAAAATTAAAAAATAAAAATTAAAAATTAAAAATTATAAATTAAAAATTAAAAATTAAAAATTAAAAATTAAAAATTAAAAATTAAAAATCAAAAATTAAAAATTAAAAATTAAAAATTAAAAATTAAAAATTAAAAATTAAAAATTAAAAATTAAAAATTAAAAATTAAAAATTAAAAATTAAAAATTAAAAATTAAAAATTAAAAATTAAAAATTAAAAATTAAAAATTAAAAATTTTAAATTAAAAATTTAATAATTAAAAATTAAAAATTAAAATTAAAAAATTAAAAATTAAAAATTAAGAATTAAAAATTAAAAATAAAATATTAATAATTAAAATTAAAAATTAAAAATTAAAAATTAAAAATTAAAATTAAAATTAAAATTAAAAATTAAAAATTAGAAATTAAAAATTAAAAATTAAAAATTAAAAATTAAAAATTAAAAGTTAAAAATTAAAAATTAAAAATTAAAAATTAAAAATTAAAAATTAAAAATTAAAAATTAAAAATTAAAAATTAAAAATTAAAAATTAAAAATTAAATATTAAAAATTAAAAATTAAAAATTAAAAATTAAAAATTAAAAATTAAAAATTAAAAATTAAAAATTAAAAATAAAAAATTAAAAATTAAAAATTAAAAATTAAAAATTAAAAATTAAAAATTAAAAATTAAAAATTAAAAATTAAAAATTAAAAATTAAAAATTAAAAATTAAAAATTAAAAATTAAAAATTAATAATTAAAAACTAAAAATTAAAAACTAAAAATTAAAAACTAAAAATTAAAAATTAAAAATTAAAAATTAAAAATTAAAAATTAAAAATTAAAAATTAAAAATTAAAAATTAAAAATTAAAAATTAAAAATTAAAAATTAAAAATTAAAAATTAAAAATTAAAAATTAAAAATTAAAAATTAAATATTAAAAATTAAAAATTTTAATTTTTAAATTCAAAATTCAAAATTAAAAACTAAAAACTAAAAATTAAAAATTATAAATTAAAAATTAAAAATCAAAAATCAAAAATTAAAAATTAAAAATTAAAAATTTAAAATTAAAAATTAAAAATTAAAAATTAAAAATTAAGAATTAAAAATTAAAAATTAAAAATTAAAAATTAAAAATTAAAAATTAAAAATTAAAAATTAAAAATTAAAAATTAAAAATTAAAAATTAAAAATTAAAAATTAAAAATTAAAAATTAAAAATTAAAAATTAAAAATTAAAAATTAAAAATTAAAAATTAAAAATTAAAAATTAAAAATTAAAAATTAAAAATTAAAAATTAAAAATTAAAAATTAAAAATTAAAAATTAAAAATTAAAAATTAAAAATTAAAAATTAAAAATTAAAAATTAAAAATTAAAAATTAAAAATTAAAAATTAAAAATTAAAAATTAAAAATTAAAAATTAAAAATTAAAAATTAAAAATTAAAAATTAAAAATTAAGAATTAAAAATTAAAAATTAAAAATTAAAAATTAAAAATTAAAAATTAAAAATTAAAAATTAAAAATTAAAAATTAAAAATTAAAAATTAAAAATTAAAAATTAAAAATTAAAAATTAAAAATTAAATATTAAATATTAAAAATTAAAAATTAAAAATTAAAAATTAAAAATTAAAAATTAAAAATTAAAAATTAAAAATTAAAAATTAAAAATTAAAAATTAATAATTAATAATTAATAATTAAAAATTAAAAATTAAAAATTAAAAATTAAAAATTAAAAATTAAAAATTAAAAATTAAAAATTAAAAATTAAAAATTAAAAATTAAAAATTAAAAATTAAAAATTAAAAATTAAAAATTAAAAATTAAAAATTAAAAATTAAAAATTAAAAATTAACAATTAAAAATTAAAAATTAAAAATTAAAAATTAAAAATTAAAAATTAAAAATTAAAAATTAAAAATTAAAAATTAAATATTAAATATTAAAAATTAAAAATTAAAAATTTAAAATTAAAAATTATAAATTATAAATTAAAAATTAAAAATTAAAAATTAATAATTAATAATTAATAATTAAAAATTAAAAATTAAAAATTAAAAATTAAAAATTAAAAATTAAAAATTAAAAATTAAAAATTAAAAATTAAAAATTAAAAATTAAAAATTAAAAATTAAAAATTAAAAATTAAAAATTAAAAATTAAAAATTAAAAATTAAAAATTAAAAATTAAAAATTAAAAATTAAAAATTAAAAATTAAAAATTAAAAATTAAAAATTAAAAATTAAAAATTAAAAATTAAAAATTAAAAATTAAAAATTAAAAATAAAAAATTAAAAATTAAATATTAAAAATTAAAAATTTTAATTTTAAAATTCAAAATTAAAAACTAAAAACTAAAAATTAAAAATTATAAATTATAAATTAAAAATTAAAAATCAAAAATTAAAAATTAAAAATTTAAAATTTAAAATTAAAAATTAAAAATTAAAAATTAAAAATTCAAAATTAAAAATTAAAAATTAAAAATTAAAAATTAAAAATTAAAAATTAAAAATTAAAAATTAAAAATTAAAAATTAAAAATTAAAAATTAAAAATTAAAAATTAAAAATTAAAAATTAAAAATTAAAAATTAAAAATTAAAAATTAAAAATTAAAAATTAAAAATTAAAAATTAAAAATTAAAAATTAAAAAAAAAATTAAAAACTAAAAATTAAAAATTAAAAATTGAAAATTAAAAATTAAAAATTGAAAATTAAAAATTAAAAATTAAAAATTAAAAATTAAAAATTAAAAATTAAAAATTAAAAATTAAAAATTAAAAATTAAAAATTAAAAATTAAAAATTAAAAATTAAAAATTAAAAATTAAAAATTAAAAATTAAAAATTAAAAATTAAAAATTAAAAATTAAAAATTAAAAATTAAATATTAAAAATTAAAAATTAAAAATTAAAAATTAAAAATTAAAAATTAAAAATTAAAAATAAAAAATTAAAAATTAAAAATTAAAAATTAAAAATTAAAAATTAAAAATTAAAAATTAAAAATTAAAAATTAAAAATTAAAAATTAAAAATTAAAAATTAAAAATTAAAAATTAAAAATTAAAAATTAAAAATTAAAAATTAAAAATTAAAAATTAAAAATTAAAAATTAAAAATTAAAAATTAAAAATTAAAAATTAAAAATTAAAAATTAAAAATTAAAAATTAAAAATTAAAAATTAAAAATTAAAAATTAAAAATTAAAAATTAAAAATTAAAAATTAATAATTAAAAAGTAAAAATTAAAAATTAAAAATTAAAAATTAAAATTTAAAAATTAAAAATAAAAAATTAAAAATTAAAAATTAAAAATTAAAAATTAAAAATTAAAAATTAAAAATTAAAAATTAAAAATTAAAAATTAAAAATTAAAAATTAAATATTAAAAATTAAAAATTAAAAATTAAAAATTAAATATTAAAAATTAAAAATTTTAATTTTAAAATTCAAAATTAAAAACTAAAAACTAAAAATTAAAAATTAAAAATTAAAAATTATAAATTAAAAATTAAAAATCAAAAATCAAAAATTAAAAATTAAAAATTAAAAATTAAAAATTAAAAATTTAAAATTTAAAATTAAAAATTAAAAATTAAAAATTAAAAATTAAAAATTAAAAATTAAAAATTAAAAATTAAAAATTAAAAATTAAAAATTAAAAATTAAAAATTAAAAATTAAAAATTAAAAATTAAAAATTAAAAATTAAAAATTAAAAATTAAAAATTAAAAATTAAAAATTAAAAATTAAAAATTAAAAATTAAAAATTAAAAATTAAAAATTAAAAATTAAAAATTAAAAATTAAATTAAAAATTAAAAATTAAAAATTAAAAATTAAAAATTAAAAATTAAAAATTAAAAATTAAAAATTAAAAATTAAAAATTAAAAATTAAAAATTAAAAATTAAAAATTAAAAATTAAAAATTAAAAATTAAAAATTAAAAATTAAAAATTAAAAATTAAAAATTAAAAATTAAAAATTAAAAATTAAAAATTAAAAATTAAAAATTAAAAATTAAAAATTAAAAATTAAAAATTAAAAATTAAAAATTAAAAATTAAAAATTAAAAATTAAAAATTAAAAATTAAAAATTAAAAATTAAAAATTAAAAATTAAAAATTAAAAATTAAAAATTAAAAATTAAAAATTAAAAATTAAAAATTAAAAATTAAAAATTAAAAATTAAAAATTAAAAATTAAAAATTAAAAATTAAAAATTAAAAATTAAAAATTAAAAATTAAAAATTAAAAATTAAAAATTAAAAATTAAAAATTAAAAATTAAAAATTAAAAATTAAAAATTAAAAATTAAAAATTAAAAATTAAAAATTAAAAATTAAAAATTAAAAATTAAAAATTAAAAATTAAAAATTAAAAATTAAAAATTAAAAATTAAAAATTAAAAATTAAAAATTAAAAATTAAAAATTAAAAATTAAAAATTAAAAATTAAAAATTAAAAATTAAAAATTAAAAATTAAAAATTAAAAATTAAAAATTAAAAATTAAAAATTAAAAATTAAAAATTAAAAATTAAAAATTAAAAATTAAAAATTAAAAATTAAAAATTAAAAATTAAAAATTAAAAATTAAAAATTAAAAATTAAAAATTAAAAATTAAAAATTAAAAATTAAAAATTAAAAATTAAAAATTAAAAATTAAAAATTAAAAATTAAAAATTAAAAATTAAAAATTAAAAATTAAAAATTAAAAATTAAAAATTAAAAATTAAAAATTAAAAATTAAAAATTAAAAATTAAAAATTAAAAATTAAAAATTAAAAATTAAAAATTAAAAATTAAAAATTAAAAATTAAAAAATAAAAATTAAAAATTAAAAATTAAAAATTAAAAATTAAAAATTAAAAATTAAAAATTAAAAATTAAAAATTAAAAATTAAAAATTAAAAATTAAAAATTAAAAACAAAAACTTAAAACTTAAAAACTAAAACTTAAAAAATAAAAATTAAAAATTAAAAATTAAAAATTAAAAATAAAAAATTAAAAATTAAAGATTAAAAATTAAAAATTAAATATTAAAAATTAAAAATTAAAAATTAAATATTAAATATTAAAAATTAAAAATTAAAAATTAAAAATTAAAAATTAAAAATTAAAAATTAAAAATTAAAAATTAAAAATTAAAAATTAAAAATTAAAAATTAAAAATTAAAAATTAAAAATTAAAAATTAAAAATTAAAAATTAAAAAAATGAAAGAAATATTATCGCTTTAAATCAAATGAGTTTAATTTGGTAAAAAAGTGTGCTTACATAAATATAATTATACCCTCCACTCCAGTGTGCAGAGGGTATATATAAGTTTGTCATTCCGTTTGTAATAATTAGAAAAAAAAATTTGGACCCCATAAAATATATATATTTGTGATCCTTATAACAACCGGAGTTGATATAGCGATGTCCGTCTGTCCGTCTGTCCGTCTGTCCGTCTGTGGAAATCACGATGACGGCATCAATCGGGCAGCTAGGGTGCTCGTTGGCATAAAAAATGATTCATTAACATCCTGAAAAGTTTGCTATTTAAAATCGTCCAAATCGGTCGATTAGGGCCCGAGATTTGAATGAAGAACTAAAAAAAGTCTTGAAAAAATATAATTTTCTATGTTGTTCTTGTCACGATCACGCCCTCAATAGGATAGCTAGGGTGATAATTTTTAGTGAGAATGATTCACCAAATTCATGGGAAGATTTCTACTTCAAAAATCATTAAAATCGGTGGAACAGGTCCAGGTAAATCTATGAAAAATTAAAAAAAAAATGAAAAACATGATGTTTCCATATTGTTCCTGTTGTTATTCTAAATGTTGCATTGTTGTCATAGCTGGACTTGTTGTTTTTGTGGTCGTTGTGGTAATAATATAATAAAAACAAACCCTTTGTACATTTTTTTGTGAACTCTGGTAGAAAATTTTAAAAGTTTCCATTGTTTTGGCATCACTAAAAAAATTTGTTAGATCATTTCTGTCATTGCCACGAGCCTGCATGCAAAATTTCAGATCGATTGGCTCACGGGAAAGGGGCTAAAAATCGATCCAAAATTTTGTCGACAAGCAGACACTACCAGTTAATATAAAGGCAGTAAATAAAGGGAGTAAAAGTTCACCAATAATTTAAAAAACAAATTTTTATGTGTTAATTTATTTAAAGAAAAAAATAATTAAATGAAATAGTAATAATAAAAAAAAATAATATACAATACAAAAAAAAAGAATATATAAATAAAATAAAATAAAGATAAATGCATTCATAGCATTATAATACATATAAAAGGTCAATGTTTTCTAACCGTAACCGTAACGAGTCAGTTGTTTTTTTTTACATGAAAATCATTTAAAACAGTTACCGAACGTAACCGGAACGTCCCAATACTTTTCATGTGAAAAAAAGGCTGACACGTTACGTAACAGTTACATGTCGCTAACTTGTTCTTTACACAGGCTACTGCTTTTGCAGCCAACTTCAAGTCTATTTATATAGTTTCGTAAGCATAACTGATAAAATTGTTTCTATTATTTTTTGCTGTAAGTAATAAATTATAAATATACTGAATTTGCAAACTAAAATGGATACATATATTGGAGGTGCTTTAATACAAAAGAGTTAACGAAACAAAATCAAAAAAAAAAACAACTCTACAACATCAACAATGGCAGTCATATGTTCTTCAAATAGAAAAAAAAAACTGCAAGTGTGTTTTGTTGGCTACAAAACAAAAATAGTGTTGACAATATAACAAAATATGTAAAAGAAGTTAGTGCTATGAAATATTTTATTTTGTTTAAAAAAAAAAATCGCAAAATGAAAGGCTATAATTCCATTAATAATCAAAAGGCGTTAAACTAATTTATTTATTTTTACGTTGTACTAATGCATTTTAAATAAGTAAAAGTAATTGTATATTTAAATAAAAATGCATTTGTATTATATGTTGCTGTCGTATTCAGAAAAATCAAGTAGCTGACTATACGACTACAAATGCTGCTGCCAGCAGTCGTCTATGTGTTTCATTCATGATGTTGCATTTTTTTGCGAGCAATACTTACATATATTCTAAATAAAGAAATAATAGTTCTTTTCATACTGCGAAATCTATACAAATATATGTACAAATACTATATGTCAAATTTCAAATTTGCAATAATTGATACATTTTTGAAAGAAAATTGTATAATATGAAATGTCTTTAATTTATTTCATAGAAAACAATTTTTTGAGGTGCGTGGATTTTCTATATTTACTGTTTTACTATTTTCGTAATGAGGTTAAATGAGTTAAAAAGAATTTAAAATATTTGAAAATATTAGGTGAGGATCCTCAAGATGTAATATACGATCGGTCTAAAACTTTTCACTTAGAGCCACAGTTAAATTCGAAACAACAAAAACCCATATATTTTGTGCATAAAGTTTAACATTAAATGTGCTTTTCTAAAATGTCTATATATTTTTTCTCATTCATTTCTGACCATCTTCAATGTAAATTTACCAAAGTTTTTTTTATTGCAATATGTACATATATAAAACTTAAAAATTTAATATTTTTTATTGTGTATTAACTTATTATTCTGCGATTTTCATTACATCACAAAATGTTACAAATTGGCACTACTGTTTCAAAAACAGAAAACTTCTAAATCAGTTGAAAACAGTTGATCTGTAAAACTGTGTGTGAAATTGTGTCAAATAAAATTACAAATATTAATAAATATAATAATACATATATATATATATTTTATTAATTTTGTTAAGAATTAGCACAAAATTGATTTTCCATTTTGCATTTCATTTTTAAAGAATTCTGCCATATTTTGTTAAAGGGAAAATCCATTTTTGTTATATTAAAAAAAACAGACTTGCATTTAATTTTTCCGTGACTGCCTCAATAATTGCGTAGATGCCACCACAATATTTTTTCTAATTAAAACAGTTGATCTGTAAACCTGTGTGTGAAATTGTGTCAAATAAAATTACAAATATTAATAAATTAATAATACATATATATATTTTATTAATTTTGTTAAGAATTAGCACAAAATTGATTTTCCATTTTGCATTTCATTTATAAAGAATTCTGCCATATTTTGTTAAAGGGAAAATCCATTTTTGTTATATTAAAAAAAACAGACTTGCATTTAATTTTTCCGTGACTGCCTCAATAATTGCGTAGATGCCACCACAATATTTTTTCTAATTAAATATTAACCAATATCTAACTAGAATTATGATTTATTCTGACTAAAAAGTTCCAATTAAAAGTTATTCATCCCTATTATGAATATTCTCAAAGAATTTCTTTCTCACGGAAAATACATTTCTCGAGAAAAAAATTCCTCCAATTATAAATTCCGCGTGAACAAAAAATGATTAACTGGCATCATCGAATTTCGAAGCCACTTGCTTTGCTTATTGACAATTTATTTTCTATTTTTTGTGTGTGTGCAAACGACCCTACAATAAATGTCCCAATAAACATTTTTGTTTGCTATCAACTTGAGGTGCATTTGAGATCAAATACATTTCTCAAATCTCCAACGTTAATTCTCAAATGCCCTCAATAGTTCGAATATAGTCTTGTCAACTTAAAAGGCACATTTTTTATATGGCGATTTTCATAGTTATCAAATTGAGAAATTTGTGATTCTCAACTTGATAGCAAAGAAATATTTCCAATCGGTATCAAATGGAAGGTACGGAATTGCCATATTATACTAATTTTAGAAATGAAAACAATGTACTTTTTTTAATGTTTCAATTTAATTTCATTATATATTTAACATTACTATGTACATATTTAACATTAAATGTACATATTATGTACATTTTTTAAAATCTAGAATTAAAAATAAATGAATTAATTAGTTGTACATTTTTTGAAAAATTCGACAAAAAGCAGAAATAATTAAAAATATATCAATGATTTATTTGTACTTTTTTGGCATTTTTTAATTTAATTTATTATTTATGACATATTTAAATAATATCTCAGACTTAACACAAATCGTATTCAAGTTGAAAAAATGTTTGGTCTCAAGTGGAGAAAAGTGTTGGATATCCAATTGAGAGTAAAAATGTTTCTCAAAGATTGGAAAAAATGTTAAGTCTCAACTTGATGTCAAGTTGAAAGCAAACAAGGAGAAAAATTGTTCAACCCAAGTTGAGAATTACATTTGACATCAATTTAAGAACTTAATATTTCAATGCATACTGGGGAATGACCGAAACTAACACATAAACAGTTTTTTCCTATTTGAAAAACATATGACTGTCATTGTTGCTGTTGTAGAGTTGTTATACCCTCCACTCCAGTGTGCAGAGGGTATATATAAGTTTGTCATTCCGTTTGTAATAATTAGAAAAAAAATTTTGGACCCCATAAAATTTATATATTTGTGATCCTTATAACAACCGGAGTTGATATAGCGATGTCCGTCTGTCCGTCTGTGGAAATCACGATGACGGCATCAATCCGGCAGCTAGGGTACTCGTTGACATAAGAATGATTCACTAACATGCTGAGAAGTTTGCTATTTAAAATCGTCCAAATCGGTCGATTAGGGCCCGAGATTTGAATGAAGAACTAAAAAAGTCTTGAAAAAAAAATAATTTTCTATGTTGTTCTTGTCACGATCACGCCCTCAATAGTGCAGCTACAGTGATCATTTTTAGTGAGAATGATTCACCAAATTCATGGAAAGATTTCTACTTCAAAAATCATTAAAATCGGTGGAACAGGTCCAGGGAAATCTCTGAAAAAGTAAAAAAAAAATGAAAACATGATATTTCTATATTGTTCTTGTTGTTATTCTAAATGTTGCATTGTTTTCATAGCTGGACTTGTTGTTTTTGTGGTCGTTACCATAATATAACAAAAACAAACCCTTTGTACATTTTTTTATCAACTCTGGTAGAAAAATTTTAAAGTTTCCATTGTTTTGGCATCACTAAAAAAATATGTTAGATCATTTCTGTCATTGCCACAAGCCTGCCTGCAAAATTTCAGATCGATTGGGTCACGGGAAAGTGGTTAAAATCGATCCAAAATTTTTTCGACAAGCAGACACTACGAGTTAATATAAAGGGAGTAAAAATTCACCAACATCTAAAGCAAATAATGCTAAAATACCTAGTTGTTAATAAAAAAAAACAATTGGGCAATTCACAATGGGTAATGTATCGTTTTTTCTCCTGTATCGTGTATCACTTTACAATAGTGTAAAACTGTTGTTGATAATTTTCACTGAAAAATCTGATACACGATCCAACTTCATTTGCTATGTTTAGTAAATGTTGTATATTGTATCATAACATATCAGTTCCAAGTGAATGCCAGTTTTTATGAAAAAGAAAAAACAAATACATAGAATATTATCAGCATAAATAATTATAAAATAAAATATGGCAAATAATGCAAATAACGCAAATACATCGATAAGTTTATTTATATAAAAATTAATGTTTATATTTTTAGTATGTATTTTCTCTTTCAGTACCAACCAAAACATTTAACATTTTTTTTTTCATTATAAATTAAAATGCAAGAGGTACGTAACTAAAACTCCAGGGTATATCTCACGACCAAAAAGCAAACACTGACAAGTGTTTTCTCTTATACAAAATAGCAGAAGCGACGAAGCGATCTTTCCTCGTTGGATCGAAAATTACTAAAGAAAGCGTTTTACAATATGAAAATACAACTGAGTGTTCACAACAAATGATTGTATTGTGTATTTCAATACAACATACAATGTACAACACCTGTTGTGAATTGCCCAAATGTAAATTTAGCAAAAAATTTATGTATTAATTTATTTAAAGAGAAAAACACAAAAATAACGTTTGATGTTGTATTTTTTGTGTGTAATATTTAAATATACATACATACACATATTAAATAATACAAATAATGTACATATATTATATATATGTATGTATGTATATTCATAGTAACTGCATGTTAGAAATAAATCGGTTATTTTATTTACATAAAATTCTGCAGTATTTTGTTGTGGGGAAAATACATTTCTTTTGTATTAACAGAGTGTCACTTCATTTTGCTCAGCGTGACTATGCCACAGTAGATGCCGGCATAATTTTTGTTTGTTCTAATTAGCTTTGCAATAGTTTTTTCTATTTTAACATGAATGTTAATATTTTCAACTAGATATCATACAGAACAATGTTAAGAGTATACACGGGTTGGTCTTTTATTTCATACGTTTTTTCATTATTCTTTTACAAATATGAACATAAGTTTTGCATATTACCCACCAATCTCACATCACACTGCAAGTTCGAAAAACTCAATACACTCACATTTTTTTTTACTAATACACACACATTTTCCGCAGTGGTCACACTAATGGCACCAAATTTTTCGTGCGAATAGTGGCAGACACTAACGATGATTAATGTTACCCTGTTATAAATTTAATGCAAATTTACTGGATTCTGTAAAATTGTAATTAAAGTTTTAACTTGTTAAATCTATTATAATGATTTATTTTTTGAAATGCGCATACAAAAACGCAAGTTTGTTAATTATAGAGCATAAATATTATTAACTATTATTAAAATAATACTAATAATAATAAATGTAAACATTTTCCCTCAAACATGTGCCTGTATAATAAACTTGGTAACTCTACTTAAAATAAAATAAGAGAGAGAAGTATACAAATTTTTTCAAGTTTACGCTTCGACAACATTTTAAAAATGAGATTGCAGTCAGATGTTTGAGCATAAAATTTAATGGCGATGGATTCGACTAATTCGAACAATTTTTCGTTGATAATACGTACACAACGATTTTACAATTTCAGTGTGATGTGAGATTGGGGGGTTAACTTTTTGTTGTCTTTACAAAATAGAGTTACCGAGTTCGTCAATGAGTTTTTTGCTTACAAAACAGTTCTACATAGTTATATAGAATTATTATTCTGCTTTACCTATAAAATATCTGATTGCGATTACATCTAATTTTTAAAAATTGTTTATAATTAATAAAGCATTATTATTCACATAAATACAAAATTTCACTTTTTAAACTGAAAATAAAATTTCCAATTATAAATTAGAAAATATTAATTGAGTTTCAGAAAATCATATCAAAACGTCGGAAATAATAATTTTAAATTTAGAAATATCTTTACATATAAAAATGTTTACATTTAAAAAAAATATTGCCATTCAGGAGATATTAATAACTTTTCAGTACCGCGATTCAGTAACTTCTTTTAACGATAGTCGAATTGTAAAAAAAAAAGAAAATTGCAAAATTATCAGTAAAATTTTGAAACGATATTCGCTATTGTTAAAGTCAGCTGTTGTTGTTATCTAAACGACAACCATTTTTGTGTTGTTTATCCAATCGATAAAAACTTAAATTTTTAGGTTGAAATGTCGTCATACATAAATAAAAATCATGAAATAGTGAAAATATTTTGCTTTAATTAAAAAACTTTTTTATATAAATAAAAAAATTAAATAGCATATTCAATTCATTATTTCATTTTCAAATAAATAAACAGAAATATTAGTAAAAAAAATAAAGATATTAAACATAAACATAAAATCATCCTGTCAAACACGAAGTAATTTGTTTTTTTCTATTCTTTGTGTTTTTCGCTTATTTTGACAGAGATGCCACTCCTTTACAATTTAAATAAATAGAAAAACAGATTTGTCGATATTAATTTAAATTCAATGAATTTAAGAAAACCTCAAATGATATTTAAGAATTGCTAACATAAAAATTGTTACATAAGTAAACGTAATTTTATGAGAATGTTATTTTTTATATATAAATTTTCAAAATTTTTTTTGGATGAAAATTTGAAGTTTTTCAGAAAATAAAGATAACATTAAATTATTTTATTTAAAATGTTTGGGACTTTTCTTTTTTTGCGTTTTTCATCCCTAATTTGATTATTTATTATTATAAATTTATTCTCTATGTTTTCAAAATATGGCAATATTTTAAAAAAAAGTTGAGAGAGCTTTTTTTTTTGGTTATTATTTTGTTACTCCATCCAACCTATATGGCCACAATGAAGAAATATTTGGCCAGTTAAAAGAAACTATACAGCCATCTCCAATTAGCACGATTTAATGCATATAGCCACTCTACACAACCATTACCTTTGCAATGGAGGTTAGGGCGAGCTATTTAATTAGCAAAAACTAAATTAAACGAGAAGTTATGTCATATAACCGGAAACGCATGCATATAGGTATATAACCAAAATGCATGCCGATCAGCAACCACGATGACCAAAAAGCAAACACCGAAATAAATCCGAAATAATAGAAAAGAAGAAAACCAACCCAAAGAATTTGCTGAAATAATTTGGTATTAAGTTTAACAAACCGAGGTGGAGGGTATCAAAGATTCGGCACAGCCGAATTTAACACTCTTACTTGTTTTTTTTTAATATTTATGTTATTTTTAAATGACATATCTTATGTGTAATCAATTGATTGACAATTAGTATTAAGTCAGTTTAAATGATAAATGATTCGATTATAATAGTAAGATTGATAAAGAAGACGGATATATTATTAATCAGAACTGAAAGCAAATAATGTTAAAAAGTAGTGTGGTTTTCTTTATTTTAATTATTATTGCTTTTTTGCTTTTTTGATATGGTTAGATTTTCTGTTGGAAATATGTGCCAATCGAATCCACAAAATGTATAACATCAGTTATATTTAAGACACTTTTTAACTAGAAAGACTTTTTCTATTGTGTAATTGTTAGTTACACTTGTGAATCAAAATAAAAAAGTTTATATTTATTTTGCGTTTTCAAATTGGCAACACTATTTTCATCTATAGGGTCTTGTAGTTAATTTAAACGAAACGAAACGGAGGGCGATTACTAAATATCTAGTTTGCGTCTGAGTAAAATTTGTACTGAAGGATTTTTCTCCAAACATTTATACAAACAAGAAGTTTACCCTCAGATTCTGATATTTTTCCTCAAAAATCCTCAGAATAAACGTTTAGTTATTTTTTCTATAGAAAAATATTCAGATTCTGAGTTATTTTCCTATAGCCAAACCGTTAGTTTCTGAGTTATTTTTCCTTCAGAAATACCCTCAGATTCTACGTTATTTTTCCTATACACAAACCTTTAGATTTTTAGTTATTTTTCCTATAGAAAAACACTCAGGTTCTCAGTTATTTTTCCTGTAGAAAAACTCTCATATTCTGCGTTAATTTTCCTATAGAAAAAGCCTAAGATTCTCAGCTATTTTTCTTATAGAAAAACATTCACATGTACAAACGATAGATTCTATGTCGAATCTTTTAGAATTGAGTTGAGGTGTACCTCAAAGATCGATTTTAGGGCCACTTCTCTTTATGATTTATATCAACGATATTTTACTGTGCCTTTCCGCTTATACTGGACATATGCAGTTAATGGGCAGTTGGTTGATGTAACAGCTCCAGAAAATCTTTATTTTCCTAATTTAGTAAACAAAGAGTTAATAGTGTATCAAGTTGGTCTACACGTTATTTAATTGATCTTAATCTATCTAAAACAAGTGTTATGCTATTTTATAATAGGCCTATAGGTAACTTAAATTTTATTTTGAATGAGGAAAGTATTGAATTGGTATCCCATTATAAGTGTCTTGTGTTCTATATTGATTTTAAATTTCATATTAAAAGCATTATTTCTAATATTTAATTTGTTAAACGTAAGGTGCATAATATAAATTTTTTCTACCATACCATGTTAGAAGAAGCATTGTTTATGCATATTTCTCTTTATGGCTTGGAGTTTTAGTCTGGAACAACTCAACAGAATATTCGCAAACTTAAGCTTTACTTCAATCGAGTTATTCGATTCATTTATAATCTACGTGTTCGTGATCACGTCTCATCTTGCCCAATACAATTTTTGGGAATGACTTTCGATGACTTTATGAATAAGCGTTTGATGTTGATTTTTTATAAAACGTTCAAGTTTTATTCTCCGACATACTTGTTGGATAATTTTAAATTCTCATAATCTAGTAGAATGTGTTATTCTCTTATATGCCCACGTTTTACATCTTTATTACTGCAAAGGTCATTTGCTGTCCATGTTAAAAGATTGTGGAACTCTATTTTACCCTATGGTGGACGTAAATTTTCACACAGCATTTCGCAATTTCAAACTATTTTTATAAATAATCTGTAAATAAGAATAATTCTGCGGCCTAAGCCGAAAATCATGCTAACCTCCTAAGTCGAAAATGATGCTTTCGAGAAAAATAACTATTTATATAAATGTAATAGGACTTCATTCTGACTTAGGACAGTATGTTTTTATGAATATCTTTTTAAAAAACATTGTTAGAGAAATGGGGATTTCACATACTTATAAATTGTATTAATTGCTTATACAAGGGAACAAAATTGAACTCTTTTGATGTTCACTGGAACTTTATTGCAATTTTTATTAATTTGAGGTCGCTGATTTCAAATCTTATCTCAATTTTCCTCCATCAGCTCGCATTTTTAAGTTACAAGTACTAATCGTATTTTTGACTTTTTTAAAAAATTTTTCTTTTTTTTAAAACTTCAACGATATCTCTGAAACTGCTGTGCAAACTCAAAACCAATGCAAGTACGGCTTATTGACGAATTTTAGATTTTTTTTAACTGAATATGGTGAACCGTTATCAAGTTATTCCAATATATGTAGTAGCAGTGCCTTAATTTTGGACATAACGGTATATCGCGAAAAGTCGAGCTGATAGAAAAAAACCAAGCATCCCAAATAACCTTAAAAACAACATTCAGTTCCTTATCAACAAAAACCTTGTTCCCTTGTGTTATTATAGGCCATACTGGCGGTAAATCCTGAGTAGCGTTAACATTTATCATATTCGTGCCTTGTGGGTTTTTATTATTATAATTAATTTCATTGTTTCTGTTATGATTGTAAATCAAAAATGTCTTTCAATTTATTTATTTGTAATAAAATACGAAAATTTATTTTTACTCTAATTCTAAAAGTGATGATGTCTTTTCTCTATACCAACGCACAAATCCTCTATCGTTATTGAAAAGTGTTGCACCAATATCCCCCTTTGTTTTAAGTTAAATGCGATAGCGAAGCTGATTGGAATGTTTTCGATAAGGGATCTTTCTATTATTTATTTCCACCAGTAGCTATGTTCTATAACTCTCACATTGGAAAGTTTTCACATGGAACGTATAAAATGCAACAAAAACGTTGCGAACTGACACAAAATATTGCTTGTCGCATTCGACTGGTTCTGTAACTTTATTTTGTGGAAAATATCTGTCACATCTATTGGAAAAATGAGAAAAAAGTGTTTCTGTAAAATAGGCATGTGAGAAGTTTTGAAATTGAACTGTCAAATTTACTCACAATTGAAATCGATGTGAAATAGGTATTTAAATTCAGTTGCTTAAAATATATATACATAAAATATATAAATATTGGAGAAAAGCTAAGAAATATGTCAATTTTTTATTTATTTTATTTATTGAGTCTACTAATTTTACATTTTACAGACTAATATTAAAGTATTATAATAAAGATGATATCTTAGATGCATATCTTAATTAAATATTTTAAATAAGTTTAATTTAAAATTCTCTTTATTTAAATTAAAATCCAATAATGGCGAGAAACTGTTACAAAGTTTTAAGCATCTTGCAATTGGTTCATTTGTCCCATAATTTGTTCGATGCAAATACTCACAATACAGCCGTTCATGACGCAAAACATGAGGCGGATTATATAAATAGTGACATTTAATATCATTTGACATAATATTAAAAATGGAAGTAATAGAAAAAGGTGATCTACGATCTTTTAAAGATTGCAGACCTAGAAATTTACGTCTACTTTCATATGAAGGTATATCATTAGCCCAATTTATTTTTTTTTAAAGCATATTTCGTGAAAAGTTTTTGAATTTTTTCAATTCTATTAGAATGAGTAGCTGTATAAGGGTTCCATATAAGGGAACAAAATTCTAATTTACTTTTGACAAACGAAACATATAAAGACTAATGGGGTCCTTAAAGTCTACGAGTTCCTTCTAATAAAACTTAGCATTGAGTAGGCTTTAGAAGTAATATAATTAATGTGTCTACCAAAATGCAATTTAGAATCAAAAATAACTCCAAGATCGCCAATAGTGTAATTGTATACAATTGGATTATGACAATGTGTAAAAGAAATAGTACATCATTTTCCAATATTAACAAGTAAGAAAATTATAGTCGGTCGAGACCGACTATAAGATACCCTATACCATGCGCTTAGAGACCCTATCTCATAGGCCCTACTAACAGGAAATAGAAAATATGCATAATCCAAATTTTAGTGTGATTTTTATTAATTTTTTTGGCTGCAGATATGAAAAAGTTCATATCGGATGCTATATCTATTCATATGGAGACTAGGCCCAAAAATGGAACGATCCTGGTAAAGTCTCTTGTAGTTTGCAAAAATATATTTTTGTTTTTTGATAGATTTAAGTGAAGATCGGGAAGCAGCTCTATATGGGGCCTATGACTAAGAGTTGTCCCAGGGATCATTTTTATACTACCCATTAATGAATGTAGTAAATGCATACAAACCCAATTTGAGTAAGATCTATATGGCAATTTGGATCTTATGGCAATTTATGTCGATTTCATAGGGGTCATTTGTATGGGGGCTAGGTCTGATTCTAGATTCTCACCAATTTCAATAGCGTTCATCCTATGGCCAATAAAAGCTTACGTACCAAATTTCATCAAAATATATTCACATTTGCGACCTGCAGTTTGTTTACAAGGTTTACATGGACACACAGACAGACGGACGGACGGACACACGGACGGACATCGTTAAATCGAATCAGTTAGAGATTCTGATTCGATATGTATAATTAAAGATGGGTCTAGGTCAAATATTTTTGGTAGTTACAAACAGCAGCACAAAGTCATTATACCCAAGCCACATAGTGGTATAGGGTATAAAAACAAGTCTATTTAAAACACACGAATTATCCAGTGCTATCAAATCATTTTGTATCATAGTTGCATGTGATAAGTTTGAAACAGAGGCAAAAACTTTCAAGTCATCCGCAAACATTAAAGGTTTACAAAACTTTAGACACTTTGGCAAATCATTAATAAAGATTAAAAATAGTAACGGAATACCTGAGAACGCATTTATTTCATAACTAGAATATGTGCCAATTTTTACCTTAAGCTTTCTATTAATTAAAAAAAACTTTTAAAAAATAGCAATAATTCACCAAAGTATCGTATAAACTTTTGAAGTTTAAACAATAAGATTGAATGATTGACACTGTCGAATGCTTTTGAAAAATCAGTGTAAATTACATCTAATTGCATTTTCTTTTCCATAGAAACTACAATCCTATTTGTCTACAGCCAAATTTGTGCAAGCAGATCGGCCTGAGAAAAATCCATGTTGAGAAACTGAAATACTATGAAATACGTGTTCATAAAATTTGACTTTTAGAATACTATCAAAAATTTTTGCCATAGTACATTAATTTACTATGGGTCTATAGTTAATAACATTGGTTTTATCACCAGATTTAAAAATTGGCACAACACAGCAATTTTTCCAATAATTTAAAAATATGCCACGTTTTATACATGCATTAAAAATAATTTGAATAGGACTTACTAAAGATTGGACACAATTTTTGAAGAAAATTGCTGGTATTGAATCTGGAAAAATGCAAGACGAACTATTCTTTAATTCTGTGATGGAAGAAATAATATAATAATATATAATATAACAATTGTAAGATTATTCCCCGAAGGTTCCACTGCGTGAATGCCTAAGTTACTCGGATTAGAAAAAGTAGATTGAAAAAATTTTGCAAGTAGATTACAAGATTGATCACTACTCATTGAAACATCATTTTCATAAATCATGTTACCGGGATATCCGGTATTTTTACGTTTAATTTTAATATAATGCCAAAATGCAGACGAATCAGATCTTAGGTTGTTTTCAATATTGAATATGTATTGTTTATACAAAAAATTATGTAAGAAATCAAACTCACGACGAATTTCCTTAAAATATCTTAAGCCGGACTCATCATTAGTCTTTTTATATATTTTAAAAACCTTACTCTTAACATTCTTCAAGTTAATGAGTCTCCTATTAAACCAAGGAGGCTTATTATGTGAAGACTGTCTTATTAAAGGTATCCTTAACCTCATCGAAAAATTAATTTTATCCAATAAAAACTTATACATCCTTTCAGGGTCATTACACTTTGATATGAATGACCAATCCACAGAATTTAAAAAAATATTTATCGCTAAATAATTTCCTTTTGAAAAGTTGTATGATTTTATGATGCTCTCAGATATTTTTCAAAAGCATAAAACTCAAAAGATATCACAACTGCTTTATGATGAACGGTATTTCTTGAAATTGGACTGAGACATAAATCACAAGAAGATCTAATGCCATTTGATATAAAGAACAAATCGAGGGTTCTGCCAATGTCATTTTTATGCCATTGACCTGATTAAATTCATGAGAAAGGAAAAAACTAGTAACAGTTTCATCATTGTCAGATTTCATATTATAAGGTAATAAAGTATTATCTTCTAAAAACCAATTTAAATTAGGAAGATTAAAGTCACCTAAAACAATTACTTCTTGATTGTTTGAAGATAAATCAATAACATAATTTATGTTATCCAAATGTTTTTGGTAAATATCACTACAATTTTCTGGAGGAATATAAGACACAATAAAAAATAGAGAATTCTTATTTGAAAATATAACTTCCACACAAAGTTGATCAGTAATTCCAATTGAATTTAAAGGTATTACATTACAAGAAATATCAACTCTTACTGCTAATAATACTCCACCTCCTCTTTGATGTCCTCCTGGTAAATAGCATCTGTCACAACGGAATACATTATAGTAGTCATAAAAAAATTCAGAACCATGAAAATCTTCACATAACTAAGATTCAGTTATAGCAATTACATCATATTCTCGTAATGAAGTAGCAAGGGAAAATTGCGTAGACTTAGTTCTTATTCCACTAGCATTTTGGTAATAAATGGAATATGCATACTTCAATTTCTTATTGTTGTTTTGTTGAGATGTTGGAAAGGTTGGTAAATAATACGGATGAAAATGAGTTGGTAAATTATTCGATGGTTGCATAAAAGTAGGTAAATCATGAAGTGAGAGCGATTTGCGAATTCGATTTATATGATGCGATGCATTTACGGCATCATTTACAAAGCATTTCGTAGATCTGCTGTTTTTTTTTTTTTTGGTAAAAAAATAAACGGACGAATTTTAATGTCCAAAGGCCACAGAGAAGATTTAATAATCTCATCATAAAAACACGGCGATATACCTAATTTCAAATTCACATGTTTAAGCGTAGTAACATCAACATCTTTCTTATAGCATGTTCAGACGGCAAAACGAACCACTTGATTCGCTCTCTGAATCATGATTGTGAACCTTGGTGTTCAGACGAGTGTTCTTGTTTCATTTTGACGTTTATATTTTTTGTGCAAATATTTGAAGACATCCTTCTTCACTTTAGGTGTCACTATTTCATTTTTTCCATTTTTATTTGAATATGTATTTGTAAATATATACTTTTTATTTGTTAAACGTTTCTATTTATTTTATTGCACAAATTAATTTTTTTGTTTTTTCTTTGTTTATATATTTTTGACAGCTAGTTTAGATAAACTAGCGATAATTTCTTATCAAACTTGGAGATGACACTCAATGTTTATAGGTTCACAACTAGGTTCATTTTGAACCAAGTAGATTCGCTCTCAAAATTTTGTATGGCGAATCATGTAGATTCAATCATGATTCGGGCGCGAACCGTGAATGAGAGAGCGAACCGCGAATCTTGCTGTCCGTGTGACCATAGCATTAGTCAACCTCGTACATTCAAAATGCTGCTTCCCAATGTTAGCATTTTTATAAATAAACTAGCAGTAACCCGGTGCATTTCGCTACACCTCTCGCAACGAAATAAAAAGCAGGCAATACGTTTTGTAGAAAACTGTTTTTTTGTATAGGAGTTGCCACGCCCATTAGTCTGACTCCGCCCAATTTTTGGGCAACTACTCTCATTAATGACTTATGAACTCAAACAAAGTAGCTAGATTTTCACTATTATAGTACTCCAGTTATGTTAGATTAAATAATTACTTTGTATGGGGGATACCAAGCCCACTGGTTGAATCTCGCCCATTTTTTTATGGGACTACTCACATTAATAACTCATGAAATCAGACAAAGTTCCAAGGCTTTCACTATTACAGTACTTCAGATATATGACATTATATATTTACTTTGTATGGGAGGTACCACGCCCACTGATCGGATTCCGCCCATTTTTTTTCAAGTACTAACGTTGATAACTTATGAACTCACACAAAGTCTCAAGACTTCACCTGTCACAGTACTCTAGATATATGGCATTTAATATTTACTTTGTATGGAGGGTACCACGCCCATTAGTCCGATCACGCCCATTTTTTTCCGCACATCTTCGAATTATTTAAATATGTACACGTACATAGTTTCAGAACTCTTGCTGTCGCAGTACTCCAGATATTATATGTTAAAATTAGATAAGATTAATAGGAGATGCCACGCCCACTTGAAAAATCAGAAAAATATAGCCTATTTTTTCTTCCGGATAGGCAGTTACCTACTGTAAAAATTTCAAGTCGATCGGTCCAGTGGTGTAGTCTCCTATAAACCACAAACAAACAAACAAAAAAACACACAAACTTACACAACTCATTTTTTATATATAAGATTCAGTAATATTGTCAGCTGTTACAGAAGGTTTTAACCAGTGGTGGCCATCGAGTTGTACTACACTGATCGAAATCCATGGACGTAACACAATGCCGATATTAAATGGATTTGTGTAAATTTTGTATAAATGTTTATATAAATGACTAAAAGGGAAAATAGTTCAGTTTACGAAGAATATGGTAAAATTTTGAATATGTGTATTTTGTTTTAAAATTTTAAATCTTACATTCTGAAAATGTAAAACAAAATATGAAGAACATTTAATCTCTTTTATCCATAAGTTTGAAGTTTATTAAATCAAATTAGTAATAATAAGTAATTCATTTCCTTAAAAAACAAAAGAAGTGGTATGTTACCAAAAACTAAAAGAACTTACCAGCCTGCAGTAACTGGATATTTTTTAAAATTAAAAAATAAATGCATAAAAAAAAGCTATAATGTTGTCAAATGGAGGCGACGTATGTAATTTAGAGAAAATGTTTAATGTGTACCTATTAAAAAAAATATATATGAATTTCAAAAGGCAATGCGACATAGACCTGCTTTGTTCAAAAGCTTTCATAAGACTGAATGAATTTGTTGTTTACTTTTACTATTTGGTGAGTATTTTTGGTTGTATACGTATAAGAAGCCGAGCACCAGCGTGTTTGGAATAGCCTTCACTGGTTTAAACGAAGAAATATGCCCATATTTCTTTTTAACAACAACAGCAAGATCATTTGTAACATTGTCACCAACAACAAGCACTTTGTTTTTTCGTTTGCGCTTACTTACTCATTTAAATGATGTTCAGTTGATGCATACATGTTCGATCGAACTTCCGAAACTGCAGTTGTTATTTCTGTTATTTCTTTTACTTACATTAACAGTTTTGTTTGAAGAGTTTTTGCTTTGATTTTGCTTGGATTTGTCAAGGTTCTTTGTTAGTTCATTGAACCCTAACTTTAAATCTTTTACATCTTCACATAGTGTTGAAACATTGGCATTAAATGAAATATTTGTGCACCAATGCCAACCATGGAGGCATCTGCGGCTATTGTTATTGGAAAATCCGAGATATAATGTGTAAGTAATATATGAGAAGACAAAACTTTTTTAAATTCTTGAAAAGAATTTTCACATTTTTCGTTCCACTTCCATTCAACGTCGTTTTTTAGGAGTTCGTCTAAAGGATGGCGAAGTTTTCTCATTGTATATATAAATTTTCCATAATAATTAACGGCCCCCAAAAATGATCTTAATTCCGAAACATTTGTGGGTCTGGGTAAATTTTCCATAACTTCGATTTTTTTTAGGATCAGAAGAAATTCTGTTTGAATCTAAAATATATCCAAGGTATTTAATTGAAGTTTGAAAAATTTCACATTTGTCCCAATTGTCAACCCGTAATCATTAAAACGATCGAATACCTTTTTTACTAATTTGTAATTTTCTTCAAAAGTTGCAGTTACTATTATTATGTTGTAATGCATGCATAGCATAGAGCACAAAAAAATAACAAGCGTAAACAAATAACGACATGCATGCATACGATGTATTTTTGGGTGTTGCTCAATCCATCAGCACGAGCCACAAACACTTGTTATGTTGGTCAAAGTACGCATTGGAATTCAACTGCGCTTGCATTTCATGATGACAACAGAAATGAGAGCGAAGTTGAACACCACTGATAAACCAACAGAATATATGGTGAGCGAAGATACACCCAAATGAACATGTTATTAAATTATAATTATAGATTTATAGAGAGTATGTTCATACATCTCTCCTAGTCAAAGTCTTTGACAGACTAAGTGAATACAATTTAAAACTGAATCCAAATAAATGTTGTTTTCTGAAACCGGAGGTAATATATCTAGGTCATTTAATTACCACTGATGGCATTAGACCAGATCCATCAAAGTTCGAAGCGATAAATAAATATCCTGTTCCGAGAAATGCAGACGAAGTTAGAAGGTTCGTAGCATTTTGTAATTATTATAGGAGATTTGTTAAGGATTTCGCTGAAATAGCTAATTATTTAAATACTTTATTAAAGAAAAATGCAAAATTTGAATGGACCACGCAATGTCAAACGGCACTTGAAAATTAATTAGTGCACCAATTCTACAGTATCAAAATTTCGATAAAACATTCATATTAACAACGGATGCATCAGATTATGCACTAGGAGTTATAATACCGCAAGGAGAAATTGGCAAAGACAGAGAATTACTAGCTATATACTGGGGAATATAATTTTTCTACCCATACCTATATGGCAGGAAATTTACAGTAGTAACTGACCATCGTCCATTAGTCGCATTATTCTCTCATAAAAACCCAAACTCGAAATTAACATTAAAAAATGAACAATCAACACAAATGCAGACGAAGAATTAAATTAGAATTAAATTCTGATATATTGAAGACTATGATACCCAATAATATTGACGAACGAAGCAAAAAGTCGCTGCTGATTACAAGATCAATGAAAAGAAATATGATACAAAATGAGGTACACAAAACTGAAATTGGTAAAGAAAATAAATGTAGAAATGAGAAAAAGGATGAATCATCTCCTATTGAGCGTCATGAACTCAAGATGTGGGAATGTACATCCATTAGAGATACAAAACGCGCGAGAAAACTGAAATTTATATTGATAAAGTCGACGAGGAATTTGAAAACTGAAGATAGTCATTCTGTGAATCAAACGGCCGTTATATGATAATCCCATTTGTTTAGATAACATGTTGGAGGAACTATGTTTAGAGCTGAGCAGATTGAATTATACTATATTCGCACTGGAAAAAAGTGACGAAATATTTAATATTATATCTCATGAGAAATTGAAAGGAAAATTAAACAAAATTAAGAATTATAAAGACGTCAGAATTATATTATATACCAATCCTCAAAATATAACAGATAATGAAGAAAAAATGAAATTAATAAGATTATGTCATTACACGCCGTGAGGAGGTCATTTCCCAATAAGAAAAACCGTATTAAAGCTTAAACAGAAATATATATGGAAAAATATGTGTAAAATGGTGAAAAAGTATGTTTTGACTTGTGATCTTTGTCAGAGAAACAAACGTATAAGGCACACGAAGGAACCTTTCAATGTAAAAGACACACCTAGGAATAGCTTTAAGACTATGGTCATTGCCACAGTTGGACCATTACGTCCATCAGGTTTTTACAGTTACATACTCACAGTGCAGTGTGAATTGACCCAATGGGCGATAGCAGTTCCTATGGAAACGAAAGAGGCCAAATCAGTGGCAAAGGCTTTGGTTGAAGGTTTGATATTGAAATACGGAACTTTTAGGACTTTGAAATCGGACAGAGGGACAGAATTCACAAAGGAACTAATGAAAGAAGTATGCAATTTACTGAAGATAGAACGGAAATTCTCGACTACATACCATCATGAGACCTTAGGTACAATCGAACAAAACCACAGAGTTTTGAATGAATACTTTTTGTCTGTCGTTAATGAAGACAATTGGCATGAATGGATTTCGTACTACTCATTTGCATATAACATAACACCATATATTGATACAGACTATTCTCCCATTGAATTGTTTTTCGGTAAACTACCAAATTTGCCAGTTGAAAATTTTGCACGCAATGATAAGATATACAACATAGATAATTATGCTAAAGAATTAAAATTTAGACTTCAGAAATCACTCGAATATACAAGAGAGATAATAATGACAATTAAGAATAAACGTAGAATAGAATCATTTAATAAGAAAAACAGTATAAAATTAAATATAGGAGACCTTGTATTAGTAAAAATGGAAAATGGAAGAAAATATGAACCACCTTACATAGGATAATACAAAATAACTAATATAGATGATGTAAACATAACGAGAAGAATTAAAGATACAGAAAAGACAATGCACAAGAATTCATTAAAGAAATATAATAAAGAAGATTAAAACAAACAAGAATATATAAACAGAAAATATATACATACATGTCCACTAATAAACTATTATATACCATTGATAAACGAACATATTGATATAAAATTGAAAAATAAATTTATATACATATGTATACACATTAGCAAGTATAACCTGAAAATAAAAACGTAAAACTACACCATGAGAACTTATTCATTTAAAAATAGCATTAAACGTTTTAACATTTTAATTGTATAAAATCAGATTACAAAATACTTTTTTTTATTAAAAACATGTCTTACCAACAACAACTGAACAAAATTGTATGCACACTTAGTATATTGTATCAAATTAAAATTTTTTTTGTTGAAAATAAAATCCAAACATTTCTTTTCAAAAAGCAATAAACAAAAAAAAAATATATAATTTTATAATACACACTTAGCTATACAGAATAAACAAAAGAAAAATGAATCATTATATTATAAGTCAATTCAATTAAAAAAAAAAAACACCCACAATGCTTTAAAAATCATACAACTCGTATTACACACAATTGTAGGATTTTTTTTGGGATTGGGGTGTAATGCATGCATAGCGTAGAGTACAAACAAATAACAAGTGTAAACAAACAACGACATGCACGCATACGATGTATTTTTGGGTGTTGCTCAATCCATCAGCACGAGCCACAAACACTTGTTATGTTGGTCAAAGTACGCATTGGAATTCAACTGCGCTTGCATTTCATGATGACAACAGAAATGAGAGCGAAGTTGAGTTTAGTTCTAGATGTATGTGAAACTTCTCATAAGCTATTTATAAGCAGGGCTATTTAGAAAATAAAGGCAACCTATAATTGTATTTTGAATATAAAATAACAAACACCAAAACTTGATTTTTATTTGCTCTACAACCAAAATTCATAGATATGTTATGACTAAAATGACCATATTTTTTTTACCTGAAAACAGGACATCGAATAATTCTGATGGGTTCGGTTATATGAAATGCATAGATAATATAATAATATTTTATTTGTCCATAGCGAGTGGCATTATTTATTTTACGTTAAACTAAAAGAAATTATTTATACACTTTTATATTTTTCAGAGGCACAAATTTTTTTCAAAATTTAAGGTGACGATTTCAAATATGTGTGGAACTCTTGCCATGATTTTTTAATATTAACTTTAATAATTAACATAGCCTTAAGCGCTGATACCCTTAATTGAATTTTATCTTCTGTCCACAACTTGTTCATCAAAGAAAATACAACCGGCGCATTTGTACCTGGCAAACATAAAATATATTCAACTATAATTTGAAAATTTGCATGGTTTAGGTAATTGCTTTTAAAATGTTTAAGTACTTCCACTCTACGATTATCCGTAGAAATATTTTGTTGATTCCATTCATCAATTTTCTGCGATGTTACGTATGTAGATACGAGTGAATATTTATCGAATACTTCCGTACCTTTATTGCAATCGATATGTTCTGTTTCGATCATATATCTAGAACTTTCTGAACATCTTCCCACTGTGGTACTTCTGTTAAATTTGCACAATTAAGTTTTTCTAAATCTTTGTTATAAACAGTCCATTGCTCTAAATACTCTCAACTAGTTTTATAAAATTCTTTAGCCTTAATTTTCATGAAATTCTCGTCAATATCGGTGTTACCATCTTCTATTAATTTTTCAAGAAAAAAGTGAGTTGTCTCTTTCTGAAACAAATTCTCTTTTAATTTGTTAATTTCACTTGCTGCTTCAATTTTTGGCAATTTATACATTACAAGTTTCTACAGCAGCTGAAGACTCCAAGGAAGGCGGATACACAGAAAAGAAGGGGTGACATTAATAAAAATTATAGTAAAATTTTACAAAGTTTTGTGCTAATTATATACGACTACATAAAATTAACGAAAAAATTTTTTTTCACCCGGTTAATTAAATTTTTTTAAGTCTTTTTAGTGTCTAAGCAAATCTGACTCAATACGACAAAATCGTAAATAAAGCGGAAAAAATTTTGATACCGTGAGGATCGAAAAAGTACAATACGTTTGTCTGGTTGGTAAAATAACAGAAAACATATTTTCCATCCCTTGGTAGGTTAGTTTTCGTTCTGTACTGCATTTTGGCCTCTTCTATATTAAAACTCTTTGATTAAGTACAAAAACATCATTATAAAAAAAAACAATTACTCTATTTTTGCCTCTTGTATTTCGTAATATATTTGTTCATACTAGCAGATTCCAGCGCTCAAAATTCGAGTGCAATTTCTAAGCAGCTTTGTTTTTCAACATAGCCAATTCACAAAACAACACTTTTATGGTTTATTATTGTGAATGAAGATAACAAACTCATTAACAAACACATTAACAAATTTATTAAAACACATAGCATATGTATAATTTTATGTATGTGTTAGTGGCAACTTTAAATGAAATTTACTCAAAACAAAGGAAAAAATAAAAAAAATTTGTAAATCTGCAAAATGGCTAAAAAGAAATTCCTCTCAAATAATATACGTTTGGTCAAAATCGGGATAAAACGGTAGAACAAAACATCGGTCACAAGAAATGGCCTAGCCAATTAATATTATAGATTTATTCATATTCTGCAACAAAGAAAGAGAAGATGATTTTTGTATTGCTGCATTTCAGGTTAACCAACCAAATTTATAGAACTGCAATTTCTATTTTGTGCAATGTTTTTTTTGTTTCTTTGTTTTATTTTGATTATTAGGCGACGTACAAGTAACACGCTACGTACTCTTATTTTGAGAGGGGGTTAAATTTTTTATTTTTTTGCTTTTTAAGAACAGTAATTTAAGTTTATGTACCATGAATTGATTCAACCAAATTCAGAAGAAATTCAGTTAAATCGTTTTAAATATTTTTTAGATGAAATTATTTTTCAGCTGACTTATGATGTATTTTAACATACATATACTAAAAAAAACTATCTTTGGCGAATTTAAAGATTTGTTCTTACTTTTTTGAACAAATCAACTATCTCTTTTTTCGAATTTCGGAAAACGGGATATTTTTGCGTCCCCAAGATGTTGTCGGGGACAATGGGACAAAGTAGCTGAAAACGGGACGGACCCGTTCAAAACGGGACGTATGGTCACGTTAGTTATGACGCCATCAAGGCCAATACTTGTTGGAAAGTACATGGTGCTGACATGACTCCAGAAGGAAGTTAACTGTTAGTATCTTGTTAGCGGCATCACCTACTTTAAATTGAACATAAGCATCAGATAGATCTAATGTGCTAAAAATCTTGCAATTTGATATTTGTGAAAATATGTCAGCCACATGGGGGATGGGATACTGGTTCTTTTCTAAACATGAATTTAAACCAGTGGAATAATCTCCATAAATTCGTATCTTATTGTTAGGTTTACGAATCACAACAATAGGATCTGCCCAGTCTGAATATGTAACGGGTGTGATTATATTTGCAGCTTGTAGACGGTTTAATTCTTCTTCTAATTTGTTTAATATAGCATATGGTACTGACCTTTTTGGTTTGAAAATTGGTTTGCAGTTTGGCTTGATTTCTAAATGTATCTTGAACTTTTTGCAATGACCTGTTGTATAACGTAAAACATCGGGATATTGTTTCTGGATATTATCAAATACCGTATCTTTATTCATGTTTGCAGAAATATTATAACAAATTAAATTGATAGGACAATTCCAATATCCAAATTTTTCTATAAGATCAATACCAAAAACGTTGAGCGTAGAAGAATTTGCGACGTATCTCTTTGAAGTCACAGACATTTCAAGATGTTGTATTGTTGCTTTGAATTCACCAAGACAATTAATGTGGTTGTTTGATGCATCAGAAGCACTATGGGAACATTGAATAGGTTTTGGACTGTTTAACTTTTTCCAATTTAACTTATTGTTATATCCGAAGCAGAATCAAATTGTAGTGTTATTTGATTGTTGAAAATATTAATTGTGATAAATTTTCTTGATAATGTGTGATCTTGTACTAGATTGGCGTGTTGATATGAAACGATAGGAATTAATTGGGAAGAAAAATTCTTAGTGGAATGCGCATGTTTATTAGCCTTTTCTTTTTGTTGTTTGTCACTGTGGCTAAAACATTCACAGTAACCATCATTATGACCAATTCTATTGCATATTTTGCATTTGTGATTTGAATAATTGCAATTTTTAACATAATATATGGCACCGCATTGCCAACATGGTCTATTTGGAGATTGCGTCTTGATTATTGATTGGTATTGCTGGTTTTTGCTATTGTAAATTTTCTGTACTTGAGCCTGGTTTTCCGAACACACCATACTGACTGATGAATAATGATTTCCGACCAGTTTGACATCTTCTTTTAGCGATTTGTAACGTTTAGCTTCAGCTACAAGATCCTCAAGTGAAATATTTTCGGAAGAACTGTCCAATTTGAAAAAAAAAAGTTTATAACATAGGTCAGCATCATTGTGGAGTTGAGGCCAATGATGAAAATCAAACATTTTAGCTCATCTGTTGTCATTTGACCATATACAAACTGTTCGCACTGTTTATTAATTCTTGCAGTATAACTTACAAAATCTTCCAACTCATTTTTTTTTATCTTAAGGCATTTGTATCAAATACCAAAATCAATAAAACAAATATTTGAGTTGTTCTACGGTCTCATTAAAATCTAAGTCCTTTGTCTTCTTTGGAAGTAAAAAATTAACATAATTTGTGTATTCATTTTGGTTTAATTTTTCGGGTTCTTGAACTGTCATCAAGACTTAGCATCTTCCAAAAATGCTCATCAAAACGACTCAACCAATTTGAAAATGTTAAATTTTCATCTGGATCAAAGCGAAATTCTTGGATATTTCTGGCAATTATGTCCATCAAAACTTCCTGCTGTTGTGATTGTGAGGAATCTGGAACTGCTTGTAAAGAAACATCGAATTTCTTTGAGAACATGCTGCTGTTGGAGAAGAAGTTGTGATATAACATTCTCTAAAGTAGACATTGCGTATTTTCTTTAAAATACTCGTCGCCAATTGTTATGATTGTAAATCAAAAATGTCTTTCAGTTTATTCATTTATAATAAAGTATGAAAATTTTTTTACTCTAATTCTAAAAGTGATGCTGTCTTTTCTCTATACCAACGCACAAATCCTCTATATGGCACATAGTTGTATTTTATCGTATTCTCAGTCGTTATTGAAAAGTGTTGTACCAACAGTTTCGTAGTTTCTTAACCATCATTATCTAAATGTATACATATATCTTTAGTCATTAGGCCGAAAAGACTTCAGACTGTAATTAATCTAATATAATAAAGAGGTAATGTGTGTTTGTTTGTTTGTTTGTAGGAGGTAATCTCCGTAACTACCCATCTGATCTTCCTGAAATTTTCACAGAGTCTTACTGCGGATATGGTAAGTGCTATAGGCTATAATTTTTTAAATATTTTTGGTGGGCGTGGCACCTCCCACACAAAATAAATTTTTAATATCATATACATATATTGAGTACTATGATAGGGACAGCTTTGCAAATTTGTGTGAGGTCACCTATTGTAAATATTAGTAGCCACGCCGAAAATGGGCGGGATCGGATAAGTGGGCGTGGTACCCCATACAAGTAATAGTTCAATATTATATATCTCGAGTAATGTGATAGAGAGAGCTTTTCAAATTTTTCTGATGTCACCTATTATTAATGTGAGTAGTCGGATGCAAAATGGGCAGTATGGGACCAATAGGCGTGGCACCTGCCATACAAAGTAAATATAAAATGCCATATATCTGGAGTACTGTAATAGTGAGAGTCTTGGGACTTTGTGTGAGCCCATAAGTTATTAATTTGATTAGTTAGACAAAAAATGGGCGTGATCGGATCAGTGGGCGCCCATGCAAAGTAGATATTTAATATCATATAACTGGTGTACTATAAAAGGGAAAGACTCGACATTTTGCATGACTCCATCAGATATTAATGTGAGTAGTCCAATAAAATTGGGCGGGATGGGATTAGTGGACGTGGCACCTCCTATGTAAAAATATGAAGCACTACGAAAGCGTCAGTCTTTTGACAAGTTCATTAGTTATCAATGTGATTTGTCGTGGAAAATACAACACCAAAATCAAAAATCGCCAAACCCAAAAATCGCGAAAAATAAAAATCGCCCAAAAAACAAAAATCTTCAAAATCAAAAATGGGCAAAATCAAAAATCGCTAAAAAGAAAAATTGCCAAATGATATTCTAAGTTCAAGGCCAACAGTTAAGTGTTGCCAGATCTAATATGGATAATCCATCTTCTCATGGGCAACTACATGTACCTTGCTCCAGGGTAGGAACGCCCAAAAATCTGATAATTGTTCAGCATCAGCAAGCATTGAAATAAAAAATCTATACTAATAATCTATACTAATAAAGAGGTAACATTTGTTTGTTTGTTTGTAGGAGGTAATCTCCGTAACTAATTATCTGATCTTCCTGAAATTTTCACATAGTCTTACTGCGGATATGGGAGTGCTACAGGCTTTAATTTTTTTAAATATTTTTAGTTTATTTTTAGTTTACTGTATTAGTGAGAGCCTTGGGACTTTGCGTGAGCCTTTTCATAACAATTCGGATGGGGGGGGGGGGGGGGGAGGGGGAGGGTGTAGCGAAGCACACCGGGTTACAGCTAGCAAATAAATAAATAAAATAAAAAAAAATATAGTTTTTAATTAAAAGGGCCACCAATTCTACGATAGCTGTAATATTCAATTTGCATACAACAAAACTAGTATTAATTATGGAACGTCTCGCAAAAACCAAGAACAATAAAGCTCCAATTCTAATATGACGCAATTTCAACAGCAACTAATACTTCCAACGCCAGAACATGCTCTAGGTTTATTAAAGTCTAAATTCATAAAACATACATATGTTCATCACTGAACCATGTACCATAATTGGCTGAAAATCTTCAAAATATCACGTCCATTTTCATGTGGTTGAAAATACAACATACAGATGTACATCACTGAACCATGTACCATAATTGGCTGAAAATCTTCAACATATCACGTTCATTTTCATGTGGCTGGAAATAACTTGCATTCCCGTAAAGATATCCAAGCATTTTTCGAGGGTGCCATCCGTGGCTTCTACGTATAATGTTTACCTAAAAATGCATCAGCGTATGCAGATCATTTGTTATTATGCACCATTTATGAAGGGGTCATGGCGGCACTGTTGGAAATGTTCATCAAGTTGCAATATCATTCGCTTCGGTTAAGAAATTGGATGTTCAACAAATGCAGAATATTTCATAATTGCAGTATTCCTTTACTATATTTAGATAATTCGAATACGATTTATTCCCCACCTTAAATAACTATATCCAAAAAGCAACAAAGGAGGCCTTAATTATCACCAAATGAACCGTATATTTTTCGTATATTTTTAATTTAAGCATACAAATATAAAAAAAATTAAAATTTACGGAAATTCGATTGTTTCTGACTTAAACATACAAATAAAATATAATTAGAGATGGACAAAGGGTAAATAGCCAATTGGTAAATACCCGGTTAAATTGGATAATTGGATAAAAATGGGTAAATTCCTGAAGATTTACAAAAAGATGGGACTTTAAATGTCTATTACATCGATTTTATTTTAGTAGAAGACAAACTTGTTTGTATAAAAGTTGATTTGACTTAATCATATATCTTTTGGAAATTATATTATTATATGAGCAATCGGTTCTGCCGAGAGAAAAATTATCCTAAAGCTTAGAAATGAGGGTAAGTCCACAAAACTTTGAGCATGCGCTAAAAGCATGCTACTTTGGCGCCAGTTCCACAGAATCCCACAATTACTGCTTCCCAAATTAGTTGTAAAACAAAGAATCCTTTGACAAAGATATCCACGAAAATAAAGTTTTAAAATGATCTGTCTATAATGATCGTGTAGCAAGTAGAAAGCCATTTCATTTCGATGCCGTATGGACTTTGCATATGAGTATGTAAACAAGGCTCCAGGATTTTAAGAATGTATTTTATTTTCAGATGAAAGCAAGTTTTGCATCTTCGGCATTAAAGGAAAAGAGTTAGTTTGGCGTGTATACACAGCCTGCAAGCATTTTCCTTCCGCTTGATTTGATCTCTACGAAAATATATTCAACTTTATCTTGCTTGTCAGATTTACAGCAGAAATTACATGAAATATGATCTCTGACAAAAATTGCAGCACCACTGCCTTAGAAAATATTCCCTCTATCTTCACACTCCCTATCAGATCGAATGCACCATATTCTTCGGATTTTGCTTTCAGTGACTTCCTGTTTCCTCACCTCCAACGAAAGGCTCCTTAAAAAGAGTGAGTTTGCTCCAATGATGAAATGATCTCCAAAAAATTATCTTCCTTTAAAACAGACAAGTACTTCATGACCCAAACTAATATTTATTATCTCTATTTTGATACAAAGGTCACATAAACACAGATACGAACGACCGACTCGGAAAGTGATTTTGAAGCAGAAATTTATTCTACTAAAAACATCAGCATAAACTCAAAGCACTCGGCCCATAGAGTGTTGTAGGATATATATTACGATTGAGCTGGTACATCGACAAATTTAACAACTGTTTAACGTTCCCTAAAAATTTAAGTTTAAGTTAAAAGTTTCATTTAAAATGTTTGATTCATTAAGCTAATAAGGCCTACAGTTGTATGTAATTAAAACGCAATTTTGACTACAGTTTTTACCTGACGTTTCGTCGATTTTATTTCGACTTTTTCTAGGGTTTGTCTATTTAAAATAAAAATATATAAATACAACCTTAATACAAATATTTAATCACCAAAACATTAAGGACTTACAAAGTGTACGTTTTTTACATTAATTCATACATTAATTTGCAATTAACATATAACATGTAACATAAAAACACAGATTTAATATATAACCACATCTTAATTTAATTGTCACAGCTTATTTATTGCAACTCTATAGCAACCATTTATTTTATCAGTGTCTTCTTTGTAATTTAGAGTTTTGTGTATGTGTTGTTGTATATGTAAACTTTCCTTTGTGTACCTTTTCCTTACATTATTTTCTTTATCCAATATTTTGATTCCCTGGAAATCAGCTGTGTGACCGGTTTCAATAATATGTTGTGATAATGCAGTTGATTCTTTTCTCTTTATTATGTCTGATTGATGTTCACCCATTCTTGTGCATAGTGTTCTCTTTGTTGTTCCAATGTAGATCATATCACAGTTCTGTTCATTATTTCCTTTGCATGTTATTTCGTATACTACGTTGTTTTGTTGTTGTTTGTTTATAGGTGTCTTGACGTTTGTAAATATTGCGCTTAGTGTTTTGTTGGGTTTATACGCAAAGCTTATGTTATTTTGTTTTATTGTAGTTTTCATATTCCTATTTTCAGTTAACCCAGAGATGTATTGTACACTGTAAAATTGTGTGCTTTTCTTATCTTCAGTGTTGCTAAGTTGGTTTTTATTTTTTAAACGCTTAATTGTTTCGTCTACTAGTGTTTTTGTTAAATATTTTGGGAAGCAATTTTCGATTAATATTTCGTTGATTTTACGTATGTTTTTCTGGTGAAATTCAGAGTCACTAATTTTTAGAACCCGTTCAACAAAATTTCTTGCCGTATTAATAATTTGTCGTTTTGGTTGTGTTGCGCTGTAGTTCATGAGTCTACCTGAAGCTGTTGTTTTTGAGTACCAATCAAAGGTGATTTTGTCATGTACTCTTCGTAGTTTTGTATCCAAGTATGCAATTTCTTTATTATTTTCAATTTCAACAGTAAATTTAATTTTTGGATGATGACTATTAAAGGTTTTTAGAATTTGGTCTAAGTCATTATTATGAATTATTGCCAAAATGTCATCTACATATATCTTTATGTATTTTATAAAAATGTTTTTACTTTCCAATTCCATTATTGCATCGTCAAGTAAACTATCCAGGACGATGTCTGCTATGGTTGGCGAGAGTGGGTTGCCCATTGGCATGTCAAAAATTTGATTGTATATATCATTTTCATACATAAAATAATTATTATCCGTTAGACAAAATTGTAGAATCCCTAGAAATTTTGCCCTAGGAATTTTTGTACATTCTTTTATTATGTGCCATTTACTAATGATATTTCTTATGGCTGTATGTACCGGGATATTTGTAAACAGAGAAACTACATCTAATGATACAAGTATTTCATCTTTATCGAGTTTTATCGTCTGTAGAGAATCTTTTAACTCCTTTGAGTTTTTGATGTTGTATTTGTCGGATATAATGTGTTTGAGAATTTGTCCTATGTGTTTAGAGAGATGATAGCATGGTTCTTGTACTGACGAGACTATTGGCCTAAGAGGAATTCCAGGTTTGTGGATTTTTGGTAGTCCGTAAATTCGTGGTGCTGTTGCAGCGGAGCTAATCAGTTTGCGTTTTTGCCACAGATCTAAATGTCCATTTTTATGCAAATCCGTTATGATGTTATTATTAATTCTCTGTAGTTTTAATGTTGGATCTATCCTAACTATTTTATAGGTATTTTTATCCTGTAATAAATTCTCCATTTTTTCTTTGTAGTCTTGTTTGTACATAGCAACTGTCCTGTTGCCCTTGTCTGCCTGTATAATAATTATATCCTGATTCTTCTTCGGAAATTTTCTGGTTTTTTCGTAAATTGTATTGATAAGTTTTTCTTTTGGTGTATTATTAATTCTTCTCCTAAACGTAGTTGTCCTGTTAGCTAATTTGGTTCTAGTAATACCTTTTTCCCTACCACCATCATCGTCCATTGCCTGGACACACTGTTCTATGTCCGTAATGACATTTTTTGGAGAGAAGTTATTTTCGTTAACGGGTAAGGAAAATTTTTTCCCAAGGACAATAACCATTTGCATTCCATTGGAATATTTATATTGGTCTTATTTTCAAACCACTGATTATTGAAAAAAATACTAAACGATTTAAAAAGTTTTTCTTTCAGTGTATTTAATTTTCTTGTTTGTGTCTTTTTTAACTCTCCTCTTATGTGCTTTGTTCTATCGTTTTGTTTACTAATGAAAGTTTTGTGTTCATTATCTGTCAATATGTTTTCTAAACCCGTGTTTAAAGGTGCTATTACACGATGTGTTTTTTACATATGTACTGTCAAATTTTCCCATAACAAAAGTTGTACACATCGTGTGATACATATGAAACATTGTTTATGTACAATACATGAGGAAAGTCACATGTACATTTTCCAATTAGAACAGGTTCTATTTTGGCATGACAAACATATGAAAATACAACACTGCTTGTGGCGAAAGAAAAACAAAGTAAATTATAAAGATTGAAAGAAAAATAAATTGTTTAATATTAATTAACAATTAAAAAATATATAACTTTTTTTTTTAACAATAAATTTATGTAAATTCACAAATTAAATCAGTTGTTGTTTACATTTAGAGGTTATGTCATACGGATATACATATGCACGTGTGACAGCAAAAATTATGAATCGTATGTTAATGACAATTTTGACAGACATGCGGAATTTCATATGGATAAAAAAAAGTGACAGTACATATGTAAAAAACACATCGTGTAATAGCACCTTTAAGTGATACATTTTCCGTTTTATTAATTTAATATTTGTATTCGTCTGCGAAATCTCCAAATTTTGAATTTTCTTGTGAAAATTGTGTTCTATTTTTCCTAATTGTTGTTTTAGAGTATGACATTCAAATAATTTTGTTACCTGTGTTGTAGTGTTTTTTTGTATGATTGGGTATCACACAATAACTTCTACATGAAAGTAAAAACAGTAGCCTTTCTTGTTGTTGTGCTAACCTTTTAATTTCGTTGCAATAATCCTTCATCATATTTAGTAAAACTTTTGCTAGTTAAATAAATATAAGTATATCCATTTACAAACCTGCTCATCAATAGGACAACCACGTTCATCCAATAGCTGTTGTGTTGATTCACCCAAACCATCTAAAGCAGCACAATCAACTATGCGAACGCCCATAGTACCAGGAACAATAGCACGTACGGTCAGTGTTGTTGCTTGACCTACAACAACTGAACCGGAACCATCAGGGCCGCCCAATTCAAGCCAAATGCGCACGCGAGGTTTTGATTTTGATGAGGAATGTGCATTGTTGTTATTGCTGAATTGTGGCGATGTGGGTGTTAAATGTGTTGTTTCTATATCGGATAAATTTAATTGTTGTTTCGATGGTGGCGTTTGAGAAGAATCATGATGATTTGTATTATGCATGCGACCATTTCTTTAAGTAACGAAAAAAAAAAATAGAAAAGAAAAGAAAAGATGAAAATACTTATTACGAATTTGCATTGTGCTTTAGGGATTAAATGTGGTTTTAAGTTATAGATTCAATTAGAACTTAAACTACAAATTGTTAAATGCATTGAATGTTGAACTCTTTTTTACGATAATTTTGCAGAGTGTTAAAAAATTGGAGATATAAATGATCCTTTTGTAAGAGAGAATTTCAAACTGTAAGCTCTGAAAATGATCTTCAATTCCTAACTCTTACATAGGCTCTATAAAATGACTTAAATTCAATATGGAGTTTATTAATATCACTTCATTACTTAAAGCATTCCTAAGTTACTGGCCATCTGTGCAAATTTATTCCTTTGTGGCTAAGTTATCGAAAGACAACTTTTTGACTTAAGTCACTAAAACACGTCACTTTTCTTTAAAGTCCCTGCCAAACCTAACTTTCAACACTATCTCCCTGCACTTTTCTCATTAGCTCCCCATCAAAAAAGAGCATCCAAAAAAGTGAAATATATGTTATTATTGGATGTTGTGAAAATTGCGATGCATAACAATGCATTTACCATGGGTTTGCCTTAGGACTTTTCAATTTAAAAATTTAAATTTCATGTCAATATCTTCATTGGTTCAATAGTGATGGACAAGAAAAAAATCAACTGAAATTAAAGATTTTTAAACTCTTTCTTTTAACTCATTTCCCCTTATCCGATCGATCTCGAACTTGGTACATACACTTGCTGTGAAAAAAAGATTAACTTTGACATAGTCACGCGCAGTCACGCATGGTCACTGAGTGATCAAAATGTCATTTCCCTCATCTGATCGATCTGAAACTTGGTACATACACTTGCTGTGAAAAAAAGATTAACTTTGACTTAGTCACGCACAGTCACGGAGTGATCTAAATGTCATTTACCCTCATCCGACCGATCTGAAACTTGGTCGATATACCTGCTGTAAAGGGAGATCAACTTCGACATAGTTACGTGCAGTCACGCATAGTCACCCACAGTCACGGAGTGATTTAAAACCAATTTTCCCTTATCCGATCAATCTAAAACTTGGTCGATAGACTTGCTGTGAAAAAAGATTAACTTTGACATAGTCACGCACAGTCACGGAGAGATTAAAACCCCACTCTCCCTCATCCGATGGATCTGAAACTTTGTCCATAGACTTGTTGTGGTCAAAGATTAATTTTAAGATAGTCACACACTGTCACGCACAGTCGCGGAGATATTCAAAACTGATATGCATAAGGGAATAAAGAGTTTTAATAAAAACTTTGTTTTTTTGGGTTAGATTATTTAAAGAGTTGATTTATATTTTATTAAAAAATATTTTTTGTATCGCCTCAGCGTCAAATAACATTATTGAGGCGAGTTGGCATAGAATTAGTTAACAATAAGAAAATATATTATAAAATTATTTTTGTGTATATGTAGAATTCGTTAACAATAAGCTAATATGTAATTAAATTGTGTATTTATGCATTTTCATTATGTTAAAAGCATTTCAAGGTTTTGTAGTAAATAATCTCTCAAACTTGACTTAAAAACATAAATTCTCTGAATGTTTTTAAAATTTGAGGTAACTGGTTGTATTCAAATCTTGGTGGATACTCAATTTTTTGTTTTGTGGTTTCCAATCTGTATCTTGAAACTCGTAATGATTCTATTTTGATTCCTTAGAGAACTAATTGTATTGTGACCTATATTTTTCACTGACTTGAAAACAGAGACTAATAATTGCAATTTATATAAACCTCTTATATATATTGGTTTAGGGATGCAGTAAATACTGTGTTTAGTGCTTCATTCTGAACTCGTTGCAAAGATTTTAGTTCAGTGGTATTTTTATAGGCGTATGCTCGTATAATTATTAAATAGTTAAAATGTACTAAAGCTTGATAAAGCAATAATTTTGCCTTCGCATAAAATTTTATTTTAAACTTATATACTAAACCAATAACTGGTGATATTTTTGATTTGTGTTCCTTGATATGTAAATTCCTTGACAAATTACATTGTAAATTGATTCTCAGATACTTTACTGATTGGCTTTCAACTACCTCATCCCGATTTACGAAAATACTAGAGCTTACAGCATCATTATTGAAATATGGTCAGAACCTGACAAGTTCGGTTTTCCCAGAATTTATAACCAATTTGTTAAGTCTTGCATATTCAAAGATTAGAGCAGCATCTCTTTCCATATAAGCTTTGAGCACGGCGTGATGCTTGCTTGTACGGATAAAGCACAAAAATATCATCTGCATACATGAATATCTTTCCGTACAGTTCAAGATTTACAATATCGTTGATATATATAGTGAACAAGAGGGGACCCAGTACACTGCCCTGCGGCACACCATGCTCAATCACTCCAAGAAAACTATTACAGTCATTTACTTCTACGCACTGTTTTCTATTGTACAGGTAGCTTTCAAGAAGATTTAATTCATTGCCTATTATTCCATAATACGACAAATTTTGCATCATAATTTTATGATCTACGAGATCAAATGCCTTTGAAAAATCACAGAAAATACCAGCCACACACAACAGCGTTCTCAGTTCCACTTCCCTTCCTAAATCCATATTGACTATCATAGAGTAATTTATTATTTTCTAGGTGTGCTAATAGTTGTTTATGTATAATCGTTTCAAAACTTTACCAAAAACGGATAGCAAGGAAACAGGCCGATATTTATCTTCAATAGTACCATTTAATTCCTTCGGTATTGGAACAATTTTTGAGATTTTTAATACATTCGAGTAGTCTCAAGTGTGGATAATACTATTAAAAACGTTCACTAAGTGTGGTGAGATGTCACTATTACACTCAATAAGTAGTCTTGGAGGTAATTTGTCATAATCATGGCTCTTGTTTATGCTGAGTTTCGAAATGACTTGCGAAATTTCCCCGATTGTCGTGTAACTAAAACGGAAAGTTTTGGCACTATATCTAAGAGTTCCGAGACTGTGACACGAATCTCAATGATAACTTATAATTTGCTGCTTTAAAGTTTTAAGAACCTTTATGAAATACTTATTTTAGAGCTTAAATTCCATACCATAATCTGTTATCAATTCCCAATTTGAATTTTTCAAGTTAACTAGCGTTTTAATACTCCTTTGATTCAGAAACCTCCAGCATTTCTTAGGATTTTGTCAAATATTGCTTATGTTACAATGAGAATAATTGTTCATAGAATCTCGGTATGCATTTTTTATTATTTTGCTTTTCAATATGTTGTGTATATCTGGGTTATTTGGTCTTCTTCGTCTTCGCTTTAACATATTTCTCTTGAATAAAATTAGGTTATGCAGGTTATCATTCATCCATGATGTAATTTAATCCTTTATTAATTTCTTCTGTCTCGTTACAATTACGGAATTTTGATAGGGATTTGAAAGGCATTCTATCAATCTAGAAGTGATAACGGATGGATCCCTAGTATATAAATTAAAGACACTATTTTGAAAACTCTCTTTAAATTTTAGTGTAGTCGCAAAATTTCCGTATAATATCAAAATTTTACAAGAGATCATATTGTAATCAGATAGGTAAATTTCAACCGAATCAATCAACAACATACTTGAAATGTAGCTAAAAACATTATCGATGGACGTTTCAGATGTAGGGCGTGTTACTAAGGTGCGGCAGTTTTTAAAATCATAATGCAAAAGTAAATTTGGGAACTCTGCTGATATTTTGCTATCTACGAACAATAATACAATCACGAACAATAATACAAGAGCTTTGACAATATACATTCACAAAGTTTTTAATAATATTGGAAAATACGCTAATATCACATTTTTGAGATCTGTAGAAAGACACTATTTACTATCACAAACTTCCACAGTATATTGGAAATTTTCTCATACATAAATGGATGTACCTCCTTAACCATCATCGCTACAACAATGAATACAATAATATACAGGAATACGATAAATTTTAACCATTTTTGAATTAAACCACATTTCTTGAACGGCAATTTTATTTATATTTTATATTTTATATTTTATATTTTATATTTTATATTTTATATTTTATATTTTATATTTTATATTTTATATTTTATATTTTATATTTTATATTTTATATTTTATATTTTATATTTTATATTTTATATTTTATATTTTATATTTTATATTTTATATTTTATATTTTATATTTTATATTTTATATTTTATATTTTATATTTTATATTTTATATTTTATATTTTATATTTTATATTTTATATTTTATATTTTATATTTTATATTTTATATTTTATATTTTATATTTTATATTTTATATTTTATATTTTATATTTTATATTTTATATTTTATATTTTATATTTTATATTTTATATTTTATATTTTATATTTTATATTTTATATTTTATATTTTATATTTTATATTTTATATTTTATATTTTATATTTTATATTTTATATTTTATATTTTATATTTTATATTTTATATTTTATATTTTATATTTTATATTTTATATTTTATATTTTATATTTTATATTTTATATTTTATATTTTATATTTTATATTTTATATTTTATATTTTATATTTTATATTTTATATTTTATATTTTATATTTTATATTTTATATTTTATATTTTATATTTTATATTTTATATTTTATATTTTATATTTTATATTTTATATTTTATATTTTATATTTTATATTTTATATTTTATATTTTATATTTTATATTTTATATTTTATATTTTATATTTTATATTTTATATTTTATATTTTATATTTTATATTTTATATTTTATATTTTATATTTTATATTTTATATTTTATATTTTATATTTTATATTTTATATTTTATATTTTATATTTTATATTTTATATTTTATATTTTATATTTTATATTTTATATTTTATATTTTATATTTTATATTTTATATTTTATATTTTATATTTTATATTTTATATTTTATATTTTATATTTTATATTTTATATTTTATATTTTATATTTTATATTTTATATTTTATATTTTATATTTTATATTTTATATTTTATATTTTATATTTTATATTTTATATTTTATATTTTATATTTTATATTTTATATTTTATATTTTATATTTTATATTTTATATTTTATATTTTATATTTTATATTTTATATTTTATATTTTATATTTTATATTTTATATTTTATATTTTATATTTTATATTTTATATTTTATATTTTATATTTTATATTTTATATTTTATATTTTATATTTTATATTTTATATTTTATATTTTATATTTTATATTTTATATTTTATATTTTATATTTTATATTTTATATTTTATATTTTATATTTTATATTTTATATTTTATATTTTATATTTTATATTTTATATTTTATATTTTATATTTTATATTTTATATTTTATATTTTATATTTTATATTTTTATATTTTATATTTTATATTTTATATTTTATATTTTATATTTTATATTTTATATTTTATATTTTATATTTTATATTTTATATTTTATATTTTATATTTTATATTTTATATTTTATATTTTATATTTTATATTTTATATTTTATATTTTATATTTTATATTTTATATTTTATATTTTATATTTTATATTTTATATTTTATATTTTATATTTTATATTTTATATTTTATATTTTATATTTTATATTTTATATTTTATATTTTATATTTTATATTTTATATTTTATATTTTATATTTTATATTTTATATTTTATATTTTATATTTTATATTTTATATTTTATATTTTATATTTTATATTTTATATTTTATATTTTATATTTTATATTTTATATTTTATATTTTATATTTTATATTTTATATTTTATATTTTATATTTTATATTTTATATTTTATATTTTATATTTTATATTTTATATTTTATATTTTATATTTTATATTTTATATTTTATATTTTATATTTTATATTTTATATTTTATATTTTATATTTTATATTTTATATTTTATATTTTATATTTTATATTTTATATTTTATATTTTATATTTTATATTTTATATTTTATATTTTATATTTTATATTTTATATTTTATATTTTATATTTTATATTTTATATTTTATATTTTATATTTTATATTTTATATTTTATATTTTATATTTTATATTTTATATTTTATATTTTATATTTTATATTTTATATTTTATATTTTATATTTTATATTTTATATTTTATATTTTATATTTTATATTTTATATTTTATATTTTATATTTTATATTTTATATTTTATATTTTATATTTTATATTTTATATTTTATATTTTATATTTTATATTTTATATTTTATATTTTATATTTTATATTTTATATTTTATATTTTATATTTTATATTTTATATTTTATATTTTATATTTTATATTTTATATTTTATATTTTATATTTTATATTTTATATTTTATATTTTATATTTTATATTTTATATTTTATATTTTATATTTTATATTTTATATTTTATATTTTATATTTTATATTTTATATTTTATATTTTATATTTTATATTTTATATTTTATATTTTATATTTTATATTTTATATTTTATATTTTATATTTTATATTTTATATTTTATATTTTATATTTTATATTTTATATTTTATATTTTATATTTTATATTTTATATTTTATATTTTATATTTTATATTTTATATTTTATATTTTATATTTTATATTTTATATTTTATATTTTATATTTTATATTTTATATTTTATATTTTATATTTTATATTTTATATTTTATATTTTATATTTTATATTTTATATTTTATATTTTATATTTTATATTTTATATTTTATATTTTATATTTTATATTTTATATTTTATATTTTATATTTTATATTTTATATTTTATATTTTATATTTTATATTTTATATTTTATATTTTATATTTTATATTTTATATTTTATATTTTATATTTTATATTTTATATTTTATATTTTATATTTTATATTTTATATTTTATATTTTATATTTTATATTTTATATTTTATATTTTATATTTTATATTTTATATTTTATATTTTATATTTTATATTTTATATTTTATATTTTATATTTTATATTTTATATTTTATATTTTATATTTTATATTTTATATTTTATATTTTATATTTTATATTTTATATTTTATATTTTATATTTTATATTTTATATTTTATATTTTATATTTTATATTTTATATTTTATATTTTATATTTTATATTTTATATTTTATATTTTATATTTTATATTTTATATTTTATATTTTATATTTTATATTTTATATTTTATATTTTATATTTTATATTTTATATTTTATATTTTATATTTTATATTTTATATTTTATATTTTATATTTTATATTTTATATTTTATATTTTATATTTTATATTTTATATTTTATATTTTATATTTTATATTTTATATTTTATATTTTATATTTTATATTTTATATTTTATATTTTATATTTTATATTTTATATTTTATATTTTATATTTTATATTTTATATTTTATATTTTATATTTTATATTTTATATTTTATATTTTATATTTTATATTTTATATTTTATATTTTATATTTTATATTTTATATTTTATATTTTATATTTTATATTTTATATTTTATATTTTATATTTTATATTTTATATTTTATATTTTATATTTTATATTTTATATTTTATATTTTATATTTTATATTTTATATTTTATATTTTATATTTTATATTTTATATTTTATATTTTATATTTTATATTTTATATTTTATATTTTATATTTTATATTTTATATTTTATATTTTATATTTTATATTTTATATTTTATATTTTATATTTTATATTTTATATTTTATATTTTATATTTTATATTTTATATTTTATATTTTATATTTTATATTTTATATTTTATATTTTATATTTTATATTTTATATTTTATATTTTATATTTTATATTTTATATTTTATATTTTATATTTTATATTTTATATTTTATATTTTATATTTTATATTTTATATTTTATATTTTATATTTTATATTTTATATTTTATATTTTATATTTTATATTTTATATTTTATATTTTATATTTTATATTTTATATTTTATATTTTATATTTTATATTTTATATTTTATATTTTATATTTTATATTTTATATTTTATATTTTATATTTTATATTTTATATTTTATATTTTATATTTTATATTTTATATTTTATATTTTATATTTTATATTTTATATTTTATATTTTATATTTTATATTTTATATTTTATATTTTATATTTTATATTTTATATTTTATATTTTATATTTTATATTTTATATTTTATATTTTATATTTTATATTTTATATTTTATATTTTATATTTTATATTTTATATTTTATATTTTATATTTTATATTTTATATTTTATATTTTATATTTTATATTTTATATTTTATATTTTATATTTTATATTTTATATTTTATATTTTATATTTTATATTTTATATTTTATATTTTATATTTTATATTTTATATTTTATATTTTATATTTTATATTTTATATTTTATATTTTATATTTTATATTTTATATTTTATATTTTATATTTTATATTTTATATTTTATATTTTATATTTTATATTTTATATTTTATATTTTATATTTTATATTTTATATTTTATATTTTATTATATTTTATATTATATATTTTATATTTTATATTTAATATCTAATATTTAATATTTAATATTTTATATTTTATATTTTATATTTTATATTTTATATTTTATATTTTATATTTTATATTTTATATTTTATATTTTATATTTTATATTTTATATTTTATATTTTATATTTTATATTTTATATTTTATATTTTATATTTTATATTTTATATTTTATATTTTATATTTTATATTTTATATTTTATATTTTATATTTTATATTTTATATTTTATATTTTATATTTTATATTTTATATTTTATATTTTATATTTTATATTTTATATTTTATATTTTATATTTTATATTTTATATTTTATATTTTATATTTTATATTTTATATTTTATATTTTATATTTTATATTTTATATTTTATATTTTATATTTTATATTTTATATTTTATATTTTATATTTTATATTTTATATTTTATATTTTATATTTTATATTTTATATTTTATATTTTATATTTTATATTTTATATTTAATATCTAATATTTAATATCTAATATTTAATATTTTATATTTTATATTTTATATTTTATATTTTATATTTTATATTTTATATTTTATATTTTATATTTTATATTTTATATTTTATATTTTATATTTTATATTTTATATTTTATATTTTATATTTTATATTTTATATTTTATATTTTATATTTTATATTTTATATTTTATATTTTATATTTTATATTTTATATTTTATATTTTATATTTTATATTTTATATTTTATATTTTATATTTTATATTTTATATTTTATATTTTATATTTTATATTTTATATTTTATATTTTATATTTTATATTTTATATTTTATATTTTATATTTTATATTTTATATTTTATATTTTATATTTTATATTTTATATTTTATATTTTATATTTTATATTTTATATTTTATATTTTATATTTTATATTTTATATTTTATATTTTATATTTTATATTTTATATTTTATATTTTATATTTTATATTTTATATTTTATATTTTATATTTTATATTTTATATTTTATATTTTATATTTTATATTTTATATTTTATATTTCATATTTTATATTATATATGTTATATTTTATATTTTATATATTTTATTAGTTTTGTAAACTTACCTATAATTCTGTTTGGTTTTTGAGTCCATCGAGGCTAAAATCATGCCCATGGCATTGAGGGGAATTTTACATTTAATCGTTTTCAGTATGTCCGAACTTTGTCTTAGTTTCTCTTCCATTTGCATCATAATACGCACCGATAACTCCATAGAACCATCCTCTCGGGGTTCAACTCTTACACCACAACCAGAGGTCGGCAAGAGTAAAGTAATATTTTTCTCTGAGGTACCTCTGGCACTGCACTCGTAAGGAAAATCTTTGGCATATAGAAGCCCATGAAAGGGTCGATTTAATTCCACACGCATTTCAAACATATCTCTACTGCAAGTGGTAAAAACTTTGACTATCTTAAAGCGTGATTTTGTAATTTTATTCTCCGGGAGTAACAATTTTGATATTTTTGCTTCCTCTGTGGGTACTTCAGTGGACTGTTGATTTATTTCCATGCTCTTTATTGTATCCTCATATAGAGGAGGTGTTGTTAAGAGAGTAGCCTCCGACGCCGAAACTATTGGTTGTGGTAAGTCTGTAATAGGTACATCTAATGTTCCCTTAGCCCAGATACCAGAATATAAAGTGTGCTGGTATACCAGAAACATAAACCATAATGCACTCATATTGTTCTTTTTTTTCTATTTAATTTCGTAAAATATGTTGTTTTGTTTTTTGTTTTTATTACTCAATTCTAATAGGAATATTATGTAAATTTAGAAAATTTCGTAATTTTTGCTTAAGTTAGCTGTGGTAATATTTGTCATTTAACTGTTTCTTTTTTATTACCGTTCGTTCAATTGCGTAGTTTTAAATTGTTTTCTTTTTCTCTGGTATAAAAGTACATATTTTTTATATTTTTGTAGTCATTTATTCATTCATTAGTTTATATCTTGCTTGATTGCATTCCTCTTTCAAATCAGGATTTTATAGGAATAAATTTTCTTCTTCAGTTGCGGCATGGCCGGGAGTTACCACACATTTATGTTGACATTAAAATGTCAGCTGTCGCTGTGTGGTCAAGTTATTTTTTTTAATGCATCTGCAAAAAATATAAATTTCTTTGATTAATGTACATGTTTAATATATTATCGTCAAATTGTTAATAAGAAAAAAATCAATAATTATTGTAGAGTTATAATATGTAAATTGAAATTGCCTTAAAGTTGGCTTTGCAAGGTTTCGAATTAATTTTTTCATTTTAAAGATACATTTGAAATACATAATATGTAGTATAATCAGGGAAAACAAAAATATGTTCTAAAAAATTTTTTTTTGTTGCGAAAACCTAATTTCCTAATTTCTCCTATATTGAATAAACTTATAAAACAATCAAAATGATTTTCTTTTCGAAATATAGTGAACAAAGCTTTTATTCATAAAATATTTTTTGGTTTTGAAATTTATTTAAGACACCGTTGAAATTTCGATAATTTCATATCATATAAATGAACATATTAAAAACTAATACTGAGAAAAGTTCTCAGAAATGGTACGTGGTATAAACATTTAAATATTTAATTAAGAATCAGGAGATCAAAAGTTCATAAGGATTTTATTTAATTTCTGCTTAGGTTTTTTGTTAAGTCTTGCGCTTTTATTTGCCATAACTTGATTATATGAATCCTAGATAAAAATCTGCTTAACTCACTCATTCACTGAGTTATATTTAAATGAAATCATATATACTTTTTTTAAGTTTACCTTATTTAAAAAAAAGTGCCTTTTTTTAAGTACCTTTTTAGCTAGACCAGCGGGGATATCCCGCAGTACTGCTTCTCGTTAGATATAAAATTATAAGGGGCTGCTAGCTGCTGATAAAAGGAAAGATGGCTGTGGTAGGAAAAGTGTATTTTCAGACAGTAAGAAAGCTGACAAAGTAGTAAGGAGGCTGGCCTGAAGACAACGCCAAAAAGTCCCGCTTAGAAATTAAGAAAAAAATGCTGAAGCAAAAGTTTTACAAACGAATTTTATATGCACAGCCGCCTGGTCAGGAATTCTACGTCACCTAAGCAAGAGGGAATGTTCCAGAAGCATGTTGAGTTAAAAAAATCTAAATTTCGACAAAAAGTTTTTTCTGGAAAGCCATTTGTAGTTGTGGTCAAAGAAGCCGTTCATTCATAACCACAAATTCGATAAATACAGATGTGTACCTAAAACAGTACATTCAGAAAAGAGCTCTTTAATTTTGAACAACATACAATGTGTCCTCATTCTTCTGGTCCGAGTGGTATGAGTGGTACCAAACAAATTGTGTTATGTTTGCAACAAACGAAGCTAATCCACCAAATTACCCAGAACTCAGACCCATTGAACAATATTGGACTTTAGTTTAAAAAAAAACATCCCAAGACGACTAAAGGATCACCTCGAACTAAGAAAGAGTTCGGAAAAAAGTGATACCATTTTATTCCTTATAGGAGGCGTTCCGAAGAAAGTTAAAAAATTAATTAAAAACAAATACATGACAAAATTAAAACTTAAATTTAACATTTGCTACTAAAAAAAATTATTTAAATTCAATTCAATTCAATTCAATTCAATTTAATTTACTTTAATTTAATTTAATGTAATTTAATTTAATTTAATATAATATAATTTAATTTAATTTAACTTAATTTAATTCAATTTAATTCAATTTAATTTAATTTATTTTAATTTAATTTAATTTAATTTAATTTAATTTAATTTAATTTAATTTAATTTAATTTAATTTAATTTAATTTAATTTAATTTAATTTAATTTAATTTAATTTAATTTAATTTAATTTAATTTAATTTAATTTAATTTAATTTAAATCAATTTAATTTAATTTAATTTAATTTAATTTAATTTAATTTAATTTAATTTAATTTAATTTAATTTAATTTAATTTAATTTAATTTAATTTAATTTAATTTAGTTTAATTTAATTTAATTTAATTTAATTTAATCTAATTTAATTTAATTTAATTTAATTTAATTTAATTTAATTTAATTTAATTTAATTTAATTTAATTTAATTTAATTTAATTTAATTTAATTTAATTTAATTTAATTTAATTTAATTTAATTTAATTTAATTTAATTTAATTTAATTTAATTTAATTTAATTTAATTTAATTTAATTTAATTTAATTTAATTTAATTTAATTTAATTTAATTTAATTTAATTTAATTTAATTTAATTTAATTTAATTTAATTTAATTTAATTTAATTTAATTTAATTTAATTTAATTTAATTTAATTTAATTTAATTTAATTTAATTTAATTTAATTTAATTTAATTTAATTTAATTTAATTTAATTTAATTTAATTTAATTTAATTTAATTTAATTTAATTTAATTTAATTTAATTTAATTTAATTTAATTTAATTTAATTTAATTTAATTTAATTTAATTTAATTTAATTTAATTTAATTTAATTTAATTTAATTTAATTTAATTTAATTTAATTTAATTTAATTTAATTTAATTTAATTTAATTTAATTTAATTTAATTTAATTTAATTTAATTTAATTTAATTTAATTTAATTTAATTTAATTTAATTTAATTTAATTTAATTTAATTTAATTTAATTTAATTTAATTTAATTTAATTTAATTTAATTTAATTTAATTTAATTTAATTTAATTTAATTTAATTTAATTTAATTTAATTAATTTAATTTAATTTAATTTAATTTAATTTAATTTAATTTAATTTAATTTAATTTAATTTAATTTAATTTAATTTAATTTAATTTAATTTAATTTAATTTAATTTAATTTAATTTAATTTAATTTAATTTAATTTAATTTAATTTAATTTAATTTAATTTAATTTAATTTAATTTAATTTAATTTAATTTAATTTAATTTAATTTAATTTAATTTAATTTAATTTAATTAATTTAATTTAATTTAATTTAATTTAATTTAATTTAATTTAATTAATTTAATTTAATTTAATTTAATTTAATTTAATTTAATTTAATTTAATTTAATTTAATTTAATTTAATTTAATTTAATTTAATTTAATTTAATTTAATTTAATTTAATTTAATTTAATTTAATTTAATTTAATTTAATTTAATTTAATTTAATTTAATTTAATTTAATTTAATTTAATTTAATTTAATTTAATTTAATTTAATTTAATTTAATTTAATTTAATTTAATTTAATTTAATTTAATTTAATTTAATTTAATTTAATTTAATTTAATTTAATTTAATTTAATTTAATTTAATTTAATTTAATTTAATTTAATTTAATTTAATTTAATTTAATTTAATTTAATTTAATTTAATTTAATTTAATTTAATTTAATTTAATTTAATTTAATTTAATTTAATTTAATTTAATTTAATTTAATTTAATTTTAATTTAATTTAATTTAATTTAATTTAATTTAATTTAATTTAATTTAATTTAATTTAATTTAATTTAATTTAATTTAATTTAATTTAATTTAATTTAATTTAATTTAATTTAATTTAATTTAATTTAATTTAATTTAATTTAATTTAATTTAATTTAATTTAATTTAATTTAATTTAATTTAATTTAATTTAATTTAATTTAATTTAATTTAATTTAATTTAATTTAATTTAATTTAATTTAATTTAATTTAATTTAATTTAATTTAATTTAATTTAATTTAATTTTAATTTAATTTAATTTAATTTAATTTAATTTAATTTAATTTAATTTAATTTAATTTAATTTAATTTAATTTAATTTAATTTAATTTAATTTAATTTAATTTAATTTAATTTAATTTAATTTAATTTAATTTAATTTAATTTAATTTAATTTAATTTAATTTAATTTAATTTAATTTAATTTAATTTAATTTAATTTAATTTAATTTAATTTAATTTAATTTAATTTAATTTAATTTAATTTAATTTAATTTAATTTAATTTAATTTAATTTAATTTAATTTAATTTAATTTAATTTAATTTAATTTAATTTAATTTAATTTAATTTAATTTAATTTAATTTAATTTAATTTAATTTAATTTAATTTAATTTAATTTAATTTAATTTAATTTAATTTAATTTAATTTAATTTAATTTAATTTAATTTAATTTAATTTAATTTAATTTAATTTAATTTAATTTAATTTTAATTTAATTTAATTTAATTTAATTTAATTTAATTTAATTTAATTTAATTTAATTTAATTTAATTTAATTTAATTTAATTTAATTTAATTTAATTTAATTTAATTTAATTTAATTTAATTTAATTTAATTTAATTTAATTTAATTTAATTTAATTTAATTTAATTTAATTTAATTTAATTTAATTTAATTTAATTTAATTTAATTTAATTTAATTTAATTTAATTTAATTTAATTTAATTTAATTTAATTTAATTTAATTTAATTTAATTTAATTTAATTTAATTTAATTTAATTTAATTTAATTTAATTTAATTTAATTTAATTTAATTTAATTTAATTTAATTTAATTTAATTTAATTTAATTTAATTTAATTTAATTTAATTTAATTTAATTTAATTTAATTTAATTTAATTTAATTTAATTTAATTTAATTTAATTTAATTTAATTTAATTTAATTTAATTTAATTTAATTTAATTTAATTTAATTTAATTTAATTTAATTTAATTTAATTTAATTTAATTTAATTTAATTTAATTTAATTTAATTTAATTTAATTTAATTTAATTTAATTTAATTTAATTTAATTTAATTTAATTTAATTTAATTTAATTTAATTTAATTTAATTTAATTTAATTTAATTTAATTTAATTTAATTTAATTTAATTTAATTTAATTTAATTTAATTTAATTTAATTTAATTTAATTTAATTTAATTTAATTTAATTTAATTAATTTAATTTAATTTAATTTAATTTAATTTAATTTAATTTAATTTAATTTAATTTAATTTAATTTAATTTAATTTAATTTAATTTAATTTAATTTAATTTAATTTAATTTAATTTAATTTAATTTAATTTAATTTAATTTAATTTAATTTAATTTAATTTAATTTAATTTAATTTAATTTAATTTAATTTAATTTAATTTAATTTAATTTAATTTAATTTAATTTAATTTAATTTAATTTAATTTAATTTAATTTAATTTAATTTAATTTAATTTAATTTAATTTAATTTAATTTAATTTAATTTAATTTAATTTAATTTAATTTAATTTAATTTAATTTAATTTAATTTAATTTAATTTAATTTAATTTAATTTAATTTAATTTAATTAATTTAATTTAATTTAATTTAATTTAATTTAATTTAATTTAATTTAATTTAATTTAATTTAATTTAATTTAATTTAATTTAATTTAATTTAATTTAATTTAATTTAATTTAATTTAATTTAATTTAATTTAATTTAATTTAATTTAATTTAATTTAATTTAATTTAATTTAATTTAATTTAATTTAATTTAATTTAATTTAATTTAATTTAATTTAATTTAATTTAATTTAATTTAATTTAATTTAATTTAATTTAATTTAATTTAATTTAATTTAATTTAATTTAATTTAATTTAATTTAATTTAATTTAATTTAATTTAATTTAATTTAATTTAATTTAATTTAATTTAATTTAATTTAATTTAATTTAATTTAATTTAATTTAATTTAATTTAATTTAATTTAATTTAATTTAATTTAATTTAATTTAATTTAATTTAATTTAATTTAATTTAATTTAATTTAATTTAATTTAATTAATTTAATTTAATTTAATTTAATTTAATTTAATTTAATTTAATTTAATTTAATTTAATTTAATTTAATTTAATTTAATTTAATTTAATTTAATTTAATTTAATTTAATTTAATTTAATTTAATTTAATTTAATTTAATTTAATTTAATTTAATTTAATTTAATTTAATTTAATTTAATTTAATTTAATTTAATTTAATTTAATTTAATTTAATTTAATTTAATTTAATTTAATTTAATTTAATTTAATTTAATTTAATTTAATTTAATTTAATTTAATTTAATTTAATTTAATTTAATTTAATTTAATTTAATTTAATTTAATTTAATTTAATTTAATTTAATTTAATTTAATTTAATTTAATTTAATTTAATTTAATTTAATTTAATTTAATTTAATTTAATTTAATTTAATTTAATTTAATTTAATTTAATTTAATTTAATTTAATTTAATTTAATTTAATTTAATTTAATTTAATTTAATTTAATTTAATTTAATTTAATTTAATTTAATTTAATTTAATTTAATTTAATTTAATTTAATTTAATTTAATTTAATTTAATTTAATTTAATTTAATTTAATTTAATTTAATTTAATTTAATTTAATTTAATTTAATTTAATTTAATTTAATTTAATTTAATTTAATTTAATTTAATTTAATTTAATTTAATTTAATTTAATTTAATTTAATTTAATTTAATTTAATTTAATTTAATTTAATTTAATTTAATTTAATTTAATTTAATTTAATTTAATTTAATTTAATTTAATTTAATTTAATTTAATTTAATTTAATTTAATTTAATTTAATTTAATTTAATTTAATTTAATTTAATTTAATTTAATTTAATTTAATTTAATTTAATTTAATTTAATTTAATTTAATTTAATTTAATTTAATTTAATTTAATTTAATTTAATTTAATTTAATTTAATTTAATTTAATTTAATTTAATTTAATTTAATTTAATTTAATTTAATTTAATTTAATTTAATTTAATTTAATTTAATTTAATTTAATTTAATTTAATTTAATTTAATTTAATTTAATTTAATTTAATTTAATTTAATTTAATTTAATTTAATTTAATTTAATTAATTTAATTTAATTTAATTTAATTTAATTTAATTTAATTTAATTTAATTTAATTTAATTTAATTTAATTTAATTTAATTTAATTTAATTTAATTTAATTTAATTTAATTTAATTTAATTTAATTTAATTTAATTTAATTTAATTTAATTTAATTTAATTTAATTTAATTTAATTTAATTTAATTTAATTTAATTTAATTTAATTTAATTTAATTTAATTTAATTTAATTTAATTTAATTTAATTTAATTTAATTTAATTTAATTTAATTTAATTTAATTTAATTTATTTAATTTAATTTAATTTAATTTAATTTAATTTAATTTAATTTAATTTAATTTAATTTAATTTAATTTAATTTAATTTAATTTAATTTAATTTAATTTAATTTAATTTAATTTAATTTAATTTAATTTAATTTAATTTAATTTAATTTAATTTAATTTAATTTAATTTAATTTAATTTAATTTAATTTAATTTAATTTAATTTAATTTAATTTAATTTAATTTAATTTAATTTAATTTAATTTAATTTAATTTAATTTAATTTAATTTAATTTAATTTAATTTAATTTAATTTAATTTAATTTAATTTAATTTAATTTAATTTAATTTAATTTAATTTAATTTAATTTAATTTAATTTAATTTAATTTAATTTAATTTAATTTAATTTAATTTAATTTAATTTAATTTAATTTAATTTAATTTAATTTAATTTAATTTAATTTAATTAATTTAATTTAATTTAATTTAATTTAATTTAATTTAATTTAATTTAATTTAATTTAATTTAATTTAATTTAATTTAATTTAATTTAATTTAATTTAATTTAATTTAATTTAATTTAATTTAATTTAATTTAATTTAATTTAATTTAATTTAATTTAATTTAATTTAATTTAATTTAATTTAATTTAATTTAATTTAATTTAATTTAATTTAATTTAATTTAATTTAATTTAATTTAATTTAATTTAATTTAATTTAATTTAATTTAATTTAATTTAATTTAATTTAATTTAATTTAATTTAATTTAATTTAATTTAATTTAATTTAATTTAATTTAATTTAATTTAATTTAATTTAATTTAATTTAATTTAATTTAATTTAATTTAATTTAATTTAATTTAATTTAATTTAATTTAATTTAATTTAATTTAATTTAATTTAATTTAATTTAATTTAATTTAATTTAATTTAATTTAATTTAATTTAATTTAATTTAATTTAATTTAATTTAATTTAATTTAATTTAATTTAATTTAATTTAATTTAATTTAATTTAATTTAATTTAATTTAATTTAATTTAATTTAATTTAATTTAATTTAATTTAATTTAATTTAATTTAATTTAATTTAATTTAATTTAATTTAATTTAATTTAATTTAATTTAATTTAATTTAATTTAATTTAATTTAATTTAATTTAATTTAATTTAATTTAATTTAATTTAATTTAATTTAATTTAATTTAATTTAATTTAATTTAATTTAATTTAATTTAATTTAATTTAATTTAATTTAATTTAATTTAATTTAATTTAATTTAATTTAATTTAATTTAATTTAATTTAATTTAATTTAATTTAATTTAATTTAATTTAATTTAATTTAATTTAATTTAATTTAATTTAATTTAATTTAATTTAATTTAATTTAATTTAATTTAATTTAATTTAATTTAATTTAATTTAATTTAATTTAATTTAATTTAATTTAATTTAATTTAATTTAATTTAATTTAATTTAATTTAATTTAATTTAATTTAATTTAATTTAATTTAATTTAATTTAATTTAATTTAATTTAATTTAATTTAATTTAATTTAATTTAATTTAATTTAATTTAATTTAATTTAATTTAATTTAATTTAATTTAATTTAATTTAATTTAATTTAATTTAATTTAATTTAATTTAATTTAATTTAATTTAATTTAATTTAATTTAATTTAATTTAATTTAATTTAATTTAATTTAATTTAATTTAATTTAATTTAATTTAATTTAATTTAATTTAATTTAATTTAATTTAATTTAATTTAATTTAATTTAATTTAATTTAATTTAATTTAATTTAATTTAATTTAATTTAATTTAATTTAATTTAATTTAATTTAATTTAATTTAATTTAATTTAATTTAATTTAATTTAATTTAATTTAATTTAATTTAATTTAATTTAATTTAATTTAATTTAATTTAATTTAATTTAATTTAATTTAATTTAATTTAATTTAATTTAATTTTAATTTAATTTAATTTAATTTAATTTAATTTAATTTAATTTAATTTAATTTAATTTAATTTAATTTAATTTAATTTAATTTAATTTAATTTAATTTAATTTAATTTAATTTAATTTAATTTAATTTAATTTAATTTAATTTAATTTAATTTAATTTAATTTAATTTAATTTAATTTAATTTAATTTAATTTAATTTAATTTAATTTAATTTAATTTAATTAATTTAATTTAATTTAATTTAATTTAATTTAATTTAATTTAATTTAATTTAATTTAATTTAATTTAATTTAATTTAATTTAATTTAATTTAATTTAATTTAATTTAATTTAATTTAATTTAATTTAATTTAATTTAATTTAATTTAATTTAATTTAATTTAATTTAATTTAATTTAATTTAATTTAATTTAATTTAATTTAATTTAATTTAATTTAATTTAATTTAATTTAATTTAATTTAATTTAATTTAATTTAATTTAATTTAATTTAATTTAATTTAATTTAATTTAATTTAATTTAATTTAATTTAATTTAATTTAATTTAATTTAATTTAATTTAATTTAATTTAATTTAATTTAATTTAATTTAATTTAATTTAATTTAATTTAATTTAATTTAATTTAATTTAATTTAATTTAATTTAATTTAATTTAATTTAATTTAATTTAATTTAATTTAATTTAATTTAATTTAATTTAATTTAATTTAATTTAATTTAATTTAATTTAATTTAATTTAATTTAATTTAATTTAATTTAATTTAATTTAATTTAATTTAATTTAATTTAATTTAATTTAATTTAATTTAATTTAATTTAATTTAATTTAATTTAATTTAATTTAATTTAATTTAATTTAATTTAATTTAATTTAATTTAATTTAATTTAATTTAATTTAATTTAATTTAATTTAATTTAATTTAATTTAATTTAATTTAATTTAATTTAATTTAATTTAATTTAATTTAATTTAATTTAATTTAATTTAATTTAATTTAATTTAATTTAATTTAATTTAATTTAATTTAATTTAATTTAATTTAATTTAATTTAATTTAATTTAATTTAATTTAATTTAATTTAATTTAATTTAATTTAATTTAATTTAATTTAATTTAATTTAATTTAATTTAATTTAATTTAATTTAATTTAATTTAATTTAATTTAATTTAATTTAATTTAATTTAATTTAATTTAATTTAATTTAATTTAATTTAATTTAATTTAATTTAATTTAATTTAATTTAATTTAATTTAATTTAATTTAATTTAATTTAATTTAATTTAATTTAATTTAATTTAATTTAATTTAATTTAATTTAATTTAATTTAATTTAATTTAATTTAATTTAATTTAATTTAATTTAATTTAATTTAATTTAATTTAATTTAATTTAATTTAATTTAATTTAATTTAATTAATTTAATTTAATTTAATTTAATTTAATTTAATTTAATTTAATTTAATTTAATTTAATTTAATTTAATTTAATTTAATTTAATTTAATTTAATTTAATTTAATTTAATTTAATTTAATTTAATTTAATTTAATTTAATTTAATTTAATTTAATTTAATTTAATTTAATTTAATTTAATTTAATTTAATTTAATTTAATTTAATTTAATTTAATTTAATTTAATTTAATTTAATTTAATTTAATTTAATTTAATTTAATTTAATTTAATTTAATTTAATTTAATTTAATTTAATTTAATTTAATTTAATTTAATTTAATTTAATTTAATTTAATTTAATTTAATTTAATTTAATTTAATTTAATTTAATTTAATTTAATTTAATTTAATTTAATTTAATTTAATTTAATTTAATTTAATTTAATTTAATTTAATTTAATTTAATTTAATTTAATTTAATTTAATTTAATTTAATTTAATTTAATTTAATTTAATTTAATTTAATTTAATTTAATTTAATTTAATTTAATTTAATTTAATTTAATTTAATTTAATTTAATTTAATTTAATTTAATTTAATTTAATTTAATTTAATTTAATTTAATTTAATTTAATTTAATTTAATTTAATTTAATTTAATTTAATTTAATTTAATTTAATTTAATTTAATTTAATTTAATTTAATTTAATTTAATTTAATTTAATTTAATTTAATTTAATTTAATTTAATTTAATTTAATTTAATTTAATTTAATTTAATTTAATTTAATTTAATTTAATTTAATTTAATTTAATTTAATTTAATTTAATTTAATTTAATTTAATTTAATTTAATTTAATTTAATTTAATTTAATTTAATTTAATTTAATTTAATTTAATTTAATTTAATTTAATTTAATTTAATTTAATTTAATTTAATTTTAATTTAATTTAATTTAATTTAATTTAATTTAATTTAATTTAATTTAATTTAATTTAATTTAATTTAATTTAATTTAATTTAATTTAATTTAATTTAATTTAATTTAATTTAATTTAATTTAATTTAATTTAATTTAATTTAATTTAATTTAATTTAATTTAATTTAATTTAATTTAATTTAATTTAATTTAATTTAATTTAATTTAATTTAATTTAATTTAATTTAATTTAATTTAATTTAATTTAATTTAATTTAATTTAATTTAATTTAATTTAATTTAATTTAATTTAATTTAATTTAATTTAATTTAATTTAATTTAATTTAATTTAATTTAATTTAATTTAATTTAATTTAATTTAATTTAATTTAATTTAATTTAATTTAATTTAATTTAATTTAATTTAATTTAATTTAATTTAATTTAATTTAATTTAATTTAATTTAATTTAATTTAATTTAATTTAATTTAATTTAATTTAATTTAATTTAATTTAATTTAATTTAATTTAATTTAATTTATTTAATTTATTTAATAATTTAATTTAATTTAATTTAATTTAATTTAATTTAATTTAATTTAATTTAATTTAATTTAATTTAATTTAATTTAATTTAATTTAATTTAATTTAATTTAATTTAATTTAATTTAATTTAATTTAATTTAATTTAATTTAATTTAATTTAATTTAATTTAATTTAATTTAATTTATTTAATTTAATTTAATTTAATTTAATTTAATTTAATTAAATTTAATTTAATTTAATTTAATTTAATTTAATTTAATTTAATTTAATTTAATTTAATTTAATTTAATTTAATTTAATTTAATTTAATTTAATTTAATTTAATTTAATTTAATTTAATTTAATTTAATTTAATTTAATTTAATTTAATTTAATTTAATTTATTTAATTTAATTTAATTTAATTTAATTTAATTTAATTTAATTTAATTTAATTTAATTTAATTTAATTTAATTTAATTTAATTTAATTTAATTTAATTTAATTTAATTTAATTTAATTTAATTTAATTTAATTTAATTTTTAATTTAATTTAATTTAATTTAATTTAATTTAATTAATTTAATTTAATTTAATTTAATTTAATTTAATTTAATTTAATTTAATTTAATTTAATTTAATTTAATTTAATTTAATTTAATTTAATTTAATTTAATTTAATTTAATTTAATTTAATTTAATTTAATTTATTTAATTTAATTTAATTTAATTTAATTTAATTTAATTTAATTTAATTAATTTAATTTAATTTAATTTAATTTAATTTAATTTAATTTAATTTAATTTAATTTAATTTAATTTAATTTTTAATTTAATTTAATTTAATTTAATTTAATTTAATTTAATTTAATTTAATTTAATTTAATTTAATTTAATTTAATTTAATTTAATTTAATTTTAATTTAATTTAATTTAATTTAATTAATTTAATTTAATTTAATTTAATTTAATTTAATTTAATTTAATTTAATTTAATTTAATTTAATTTAATTTAATTTAATTTAATTTAATTTAATTTAATTTAATTTAATTTAATTTAATTTAATTTAATTTAATTTAATTTAATTTAATTTAATTTAATTTAATTTAATTTAATTTAATTTAATTTAATTTTAATTTAATTTAATTTAATTTAATTTAATTTAATTTAATTTAATTTAATTTAATTTAATTTAATTTAATTTAATTTAATTTAATTTAATTTAATTTAATTTAATTAATTTAATTTAATTTAATTTAATTTAATTTAATTTAATTTAATTTAATTTAATTTAATTTAATTTATTTTAATTTAATTTAATTTAATTTAATTTAATTTAATTTAATTTAATTTAATTTAATTTAATTTAATTTAATTTAATTTAATTTAATTTAATTTAATTTAATTTAATTTAATTTAATTTAATTTAATTTAATTTATTAATTTAATTTAATTTAATTTAATTTAATTTAATTTTAATTTAATTTAATTTAATTTTAATTTAATTTAATTTAATTTAATTTAATTTAATTTAATTTAATTTAATTTAATTTAATTTAATTTAATTTAATTTAATTTAATTTAATTTAATTTAATTTAATTTAATTTAATTAATTTAATTTAATTTAATTTAATTTAATTTAATTTAATTTAATTTAATTTAATTTAATTTAATTTAATTTAATTTAATTTAATTTAATTTAATTTAATTTAATTTAATTTAATTTAATTTAATTTAATTTAATTTAATTTAATTTAATTTAATTTAATTTAATTTAATTTAATTTAATTTAATTTAATTTATTTAATTTAATTTAATTTTAATTTAATTTAATTTAATTAATTTAATTTAATTTAATTTAATTAATTTAATTTAATTTAATTTAATTTAATTTAATTTAATTTAATTTAATTTAATTTAATTTAATTTAAATTTAATTTAATTTAATTTAATTTAATTTAATTTATTTTAATTTAATTTAATTTAATTTAATTTAATTTAATTTAAATTTAATTTAATTTATTTAATTTAATTTAATTTAATTTAATTTAATTTAATTTAATTTAATTTAATTTAATTTAATTTAATTTATTTAATTTAATTTAATTTAATTTAATTTAATTTAATT
>OY821520.1:224380766-224455766 GCA_963682025.1 Cordilura impudica
AACAGATTTTAAAACATCTATATGGGCAATAGTTTTGAATTCGAAGCATATCGTCTGTAGATTGTTTGGGACATTATTATTTGTTGTACTTCAGTTGTAAAAGTTTTCATCAATATCTGGCATTGGTATATTGGCAAAATGAGAATTTAACTCATTTACAATTATTGTGTTGTCAGTTGCTATAGCATTATTAATGAGACCCATGTTACGTATTTCTCTCAATTTTTCTTAGAACAGATAACTGTCTTAAACTTTTCATCGAAGTATAGTGTCTTAAAGTTCATTTTTAAAAAAGTACATTTTAAAATAAGCAACTTCTCTAAAAAAAAGTACCATTTCTTTAAAAACTACTTTTTCTTTAAATATTACCATTTCTTAAAAAAGTAAATTTTCTTAAAAAGGCACCTTTTGGTAAGAAAATGCCTTTGTTAAAAAACTAACTATTGTTAAAAAAGTACCCTTTGCTAAAATATTACCTTTTGCTAACAAGGACCTTTTTTTAAAACGTGACTTTTCTTAAAAATATAAATTGTCTTTAAAATAATATGTTTTCCTAAAATAAGTAATTTTTCCTTTAAAAAATACCTTTGCTTAAAAAATACCTTTTCCGAAAAGTATAATTGCCAAAAAAAAAAGTTCCTTTTCTAAAAAACGTTACTTTTCTTAAAAGAAAAATTTCTTAAGAAAGTATCTTTTGTCAAAAAAGTAAATTATCTTTTAAAAAAATATTATCTTAAGAAAGTATCTTTTGTTAGAAAATTATTTTGTTTTACAAAGTATCCTTTTTTCTTAGAGAAGTACATTTTCTAGTTTAGGAATAAAGCCGTTTCTCAATATTAACTTAAATCTATTTGGTGACTTACAAGCCAAATATATTTTATTGAAATTTGGTTGGTGTATGTTATTGGCTCACATAAGTGAGCTCATTAAATATGATCTCGATCGGACTATTTTTTGATCATATAATAAACTTCATATCTATGGTTTTTGGACAGATCTTATTACTTGTGAAACCGTCTAAACAAAACTTTATTTATTTTTGAAAGTACAAAATTTTTTTAATAACAAAAATATAAACAAATAATGATGTGACTTTTTGTTGGAAACTTAGGAAACGTTTAAAAGGGGAATTAAATTTTTGATAATTGAATTTTTTTGCAATATTCGAATACTTATAAACCAATACTTCACACTTTCGCAGTGCCACAATTGCCCATTTTACATACACGTTTAGTAATCACAAAGGGCAAATAAATAAATAATATTGACTATTGTAAAAAAATTAAACTTTCTTGATATAAATTGCTTTGTTTAAGTTTAAGAGTGTTTTGTTTTTATAATATGTTAATACTAGTAATATGATTTGTAATACAATTTGTTTATTGTGCGCATTCGCTTTCAAACTACGTAACCCTTTTCCAATCTTTTTATTTTTAACATTGATTGCATCAATAGTTGAGCATTACTGGCCAACACGTTTAATCTATAATTTGTAAAGATTAAATGATTTGTAATCCATCATATTGTTTTAATAAAGCAGTCAATGAAAACTATTTTGTAGTTTTTTATTTTAAACTTGATTTTTATTTCAGAAATCATTTCAAGTGGAGAATTTGTGTTTGTGTCAAATTAATAACATTTTTCATGGTAAATTTGTGATGTTGAAAATGTTAATTTTGAAATAATTTCAAGTTTAATACTTTCGGTCACATTGAAGACCTTGAAAAGAACTTTGACGAATAGAAAGAACAAATTAGTTACGTGAATAAAAATTGGTATTTTTTTAAATGAGGAGTGGGATTTTATTTTTTTGAGCAAAAATATCATGGACATTATTTTTTGTGTATCCGGATATATAGTATCTCTAGTACGCGTTATAATCTAATTTTTGGCTATAGTACTAGTTAATGAATGTTATGTATACAAACAAGGTTTCTTCAAATTAATTTACACTTGAATAAATAAAATTGAGTATATACAGTTAATCGCAATGAAAATGGGTCACCTTAAAAACGTCAAAAAAGTATGTAATGCTGTTTTAATAATAATTAAATATATTTGTTACATTTACTTACATAATTTTTTAAAATTAGTATTATTAGGGTAAAAAAGTTAAACTTAATCTTAGTTGGAAAAATAACAATGTACTTCATTATAATATTTTGTGTATATTATTATAATTTTTTTTTCCATTTAACTGCATTAAAATATATTTTTTAAATATCATTAAACGACTTAAAGACGAAAAACAATAGAAATAAATAAGTCAAAAATGAAGAAAGGTTCTTTCAAAAATCTGGAAACAATCCACGTAAACAACTTCGAAAAAATTTACTTTTTAAAGAAAACTTACTTTTTTAAGAGAAGCCCCATTTTTAATTAAGCTACTTTTTTAAGAAATGTTATCTTTTGACAAAGGTACTTTGCAACAAGAGATACCTTTATAACAAGAGGTACTTTTCTGCCAAAAGTTACTTTCTTAACAAAGGCTTAACTTTTTACAAGAAGTACTTTTTACCAAAAACTACTTTTATAACAAAAGGTATTATTTTACCAAAGCGTACTTTTTAAGAAAATGTACTTTTCTAACAAAAGGTACTTTTTAACAAAAGGTACTTTAACAAAATGTACTTTTTAAAAAAAGCTAGTTTTCTAACAAAAAAGACTTTTCTAACACAAGGTTCTTTTTAAGAAAATGTATATTTAATATTAGGTACTTTTTTAACAAAAGATACGTTTTAAAGACAATATACATTTGTCAGAAAAGGTACTTTTTTACGTTTTAAATGTTTCAACCCCATTTTCTATACCCTCCACTCCACTGTGCAGAGGGTACATATCAGTTTGTCAACTCATTTCTAACTCATCGAAATAAATTTGGGAGACCTCATAAACTATTATATTGTTGATGCTTATAAAAGGATAATTCGATCTAGCGCAGGGCCGGCCCTAGGGTCGAGCCAGTAATTCCAGTCGGGGCGCAATATATAAAAAAAATAAAATCAACCCTTCACAAAATATTATGGTATGTGATAAGAAAAAAATAAAAAATGAATATGTCTGAGAAAATGTGTAAATAATGATATATTTAAAAAAATATTTTTTTCTTTCTAAACTCTTTCTTTTAACTCAATCTCTCTGTCTGTCGCACAGTGGGATTTCTTCATACATCTAACTGCAAAAAATAGATGGAGTGATCCTACAACGACGAAATTTTGCACACTTGTTTAGATTTAAGTAGAAAAGAAAAATACAAAAAATTTTTAAAATCCCTCGACTCCTTGGGGTACCTCCCTTGGACCCCCATTTTTCCTAGAATTTTTGTCCTTAATGTATAGGTCGCAATTTTACGAAATTTGGCATACGTCTATAAGTTGATCTAAGAAAAAGCACTACAAATTTTGGTTGATATCCGTTGACTCCTTGGGGTACCTCCCTTGGACCCCCATTTTTCCTAGAATTTTTGTCCTTAATGTATAGGTCGCAATTTTACGAAATTTGGCATACGTCTATAAGTTGATCTAAGAAAAAGCACTACAAATTTTGGTTGATATCCGTTGACTCCTTGGGGTACCTCCCTTGGACCCCCATTATTTCACGTAATTTTCTTTTCAATGTGTAGGCCGGAATTGTTAATAGAATTTGATTAAATTTGACACACGCCTATTAATTGATAAAAGCGAAAACTAACAATTTTCGTTGAAATGCGTCGTCTGTTATGTAACCTGAATGAACAAATTTCGTATAAATATAATTCTCATTGAAAATACTAGTAATATTTAATTAAAGAAATGCTAAAAATTGGTTATTCCCTCCCAACTCGAATAAAAAATATTCATATAGGTAAACAATATGTAAGCATTTTATTCATCAACTATCATATCTTTAACTACATCATCCAATTCTAAAATATTCTTATGAGGTTGACGTCTTAAGCTACTAATATATGCATCGGACGACTCAAGCAAACGATGAAAAACATCGATATTCGTTGCAGTTCTACTGCACTTTCTAGAAAACATTAATCTATAGTTCCTGTAATCTTTATTACGCGCTTCTTCTGCTTCCTCCGAGAGCATACCAATTGGGAGTACTGCTGCATCTATTATGTCCTTTCCATGAATAAGAATTTTGTGGACAGTAACAGGCATGAAATACCATTTATAATTTTTAACAAATAGTTCAGCTGTTGCCCACGCAAATTTCTTAAACTTCATGGTATCAGTTTTCTGCCCACACGTTATTATTTGAAGAATTATACGAAAACGATCCACTAGTTCTTCATTTACCCCAGTTATATCTGCAACAAGTGCAGGGTTGGAAAAAAAACGCCTTGAGGTATTTCCATCATTTGATGTCCCAGATCCTTGCTTTACAGCATCTACGCGTAAGCTCATACGTTCCCTAAATTCAGTCTGAATTCGTTGCTTGTTCTCTTGTTTTAAAATTTTATTGCGTGCATCGATTGCAGACCACTTTTCGAAGGGTTTATTGTATGCTATATGAAGTATGCACTCCATAAACTTAATCCTAGCGTGTAATGAAGAAAGTCCTAATTTACAAGCTTCATTATCGATGTTTTTTCTTGAAACCGCTTCCAAATCATTCATTTCTGAGGGTTTAGCTTTACAAATGTAACACACAGCTGCTGAACTAGTATTTGTAACGGTCTGAGCCGTTTTACCATCAATCATCGTAAACACTAAATTATGTTTTACGTTGAAATGTTTGTCATTAACTGAAACATTAGTTTTTTCTAAAGCATCTATATTTATCCTCATGTTTTCTACAACTGTCAGGACTTTTTCTTTTGTCTCCTTAGTAAATTCGAAAAAAATTGGACGACAGTACCTTGTTGACGATGGGCTTTTATTACTCCAAAATTCCGCGCCAGTGTCTGTTTTTAGACTTAGAGGCACCATCGATGCTAAAAATAGACTCCTGTCACTTATATCACTTGGCAAGCTTTGATTGTATTCTGAATGTCCAGATGACCCATCACAGCCCCACTTCGACGTAAGAGTAAATTCAAAATTTGCTGCATTAATTCGTTCCTGCGAAAAACTTTCAAAAAGGCGCTTTGTCGTATGGTCCATCAGACTTTGTAAGCTAACAGTGGCTTCTTTTTCTGACACTTGGATTTTATCCGGATAACATTTCTTCTTTTCATCAAGAACTTTTTTATAAGGAGGCAAAATATCATATCCTTCTCTTTGCAAAACGTAGTTTATTGTTTCGTACTGATGTTTTGATAATTCAGCATCCAGCATTAAGGCAAGTGCAGTTGTTGAAGGAATATATGATTGTGGTGTTATTTTTGTATCTGGTGAAGTTCCACTTGCCATTATTAATTGCTTTTGTGGGTACTGAGATGCTAAATCAGCTGCTTTGTACCTTTTACTACGATACTTGCAGTCATCGAATTCCTTAACTGGTCTTCCTTTTTTCTTTGAACAGCTAGGTTGGTCATCAGCAAGTGATACTTCGAACATATCTTAAAAAGATTTCATAATATTCAAAATAAATTATTATTATTATATTAATTCTTTAAAGATGTATGTATTTACTTTCTAACCAAGTCGCATTTTTCCGAAAGAAATAAGATTTGATTTTGTGCGATTCTCTCCAACGATTTAAAAAATGACCAAAAAACCTCTTTTGAACTGCCTTTTCCACTATTTCAATTTCATCAATAGTAAGCACCGAATTTTTCTGTTTTATAAAATTTGTTAACAAATTAACATTGCTACCATAATCAATAAGTTCATGGCACAATTCACTATATGAAACAGAAAATAAAATCATTTTTAGAATTATATTTTAAATTTTATTACAATATTTATTAACGTTAACTATTTACTTGTTGCGAATTTTGTTTTCAATTTAAGCGGTTTTCTTTTTACATTTTCTTTTTTAAAACATATGATTTTGTTTATTTTTTTTTAATCTTATTCACATCTGTCAACAATTTATTAACAAATTGTTGTTATAATTAATAACTTAAATTACTTTAGAACGTTAAGCCTTAAGTTATGCAAAACTTTTTTATTAAAAATACTAGGGTGCAATATTCGTGAATTTTTTACTAAATTTTGATTTTTTTAAAAGATTGACAAAAGTTGGTGAATTTTTTTGACTAATTCGAAAGAAGGGCCTTTTACCTTTCATTTCGTTATACTGTGAGCACGGAGGTAAACCGAGCTAACTGACTTTTTCTCCAACGAAAACAGCCAATGCTGAATTTTTAAGGACAATTTTGATGCACTCATATCTCCCAAACTATGTACGCAATAACTTTTTTTTTTCCTTTAAATTAAAAACAAGGCTTCGGATTTAAATAAAATCGACACTCAGATTTTTCCGCTCGAAACATCTTCGATATATAAATCTCTGAATTTGAACAAAATTACCATATATTTCCCTTTCACAACTTTAACCAGATTTCAACCGATCTTTTCCAAGAATATATATACATATATCTTAAAAGAAATGCAGATTTTTGTTTGCCAGACTCTTCTCTATAAAATAGCATCATTAGATTTTTTAAAAGTAATAGTCAAAAAATGCCTTTTTTGCAGCAGAAATCCCATAGTGTGTCGTGGGGCAACCCCATTCCCCCTTATCCAATTGATCTGAAACTTGGCCCATGGTCTTGTTGTGAGTACAGATTAATTTTGGGGTAGTCACGCACAGTCACGGAGTGATCTAAATGTCATTTGCCCTCATCCGATATATCTGAAGCTTGGTACATACACTTGCTGTGGAAAAAAGATTATCTTTGACTTAATCACGCACAGCCACACATGGTCACGCACAGTCACGGAGTGATCTTATCCGATCTATCTGAAACTTGGTCGATAGACTTGCTGTGGAAAAAAGATTAACTTCGACATAGTCACGCATAGTCACGCACAGTCACGGAGAAATTAAAACCCCACTTCCCCTCATCCGATGGATCTGAAACTTTGTCCATAAACTTGTTGTGGCAAAGATTAATTTTAAGATAGTCACACATAGTCACGGGGATATTAAAAACTCATATGCAAAAGGGAAGAAAGAGTTTTAATGAAAACTTTGTTTTTATGGGTTAGATTATTTATTTGTTCGTTATTTCAAAGAAATTCGTTTTTATCAGATTGTTAGGTTTGCATTTCGCTATATAATTCAAAGAATGACAAATAAACAAAAATAAAAATTAGTATTTCAAAACATCGAAATTCATCTATAATACTAATAGGCAAGGAGGGTTTTAATGCCCTATCAACACTCTCAGTTACCAAACGATTTTGACAAAAAAATACACCATTTGAAATACACCATTTATGAAAATTAAAATTTGTTCAGTTTTTGGTTCAGTTGGTTCATTTAAAGTTGCTACTAACACATACTACAATGCTGTGTATGGCTTTATTAAATTGGTTAATGTGTTTGCAAAATTGTATATCAAAAACCCTGCGTTGAATTGTGAATTGGCTAAAATTGATAAGCATACCTTTAGGCTCTTATAAAATTATTTATGATCAAACCAATTTATATACATATTAGGGCGGGTCGGTTTAAAAATCGCCCAAGTGACAAGGAATATCGTATTCTAGGAATCAAAATAAAAAACTTTGCCCGAGGAACCATACCTCTAAAACGAATTCTGATGACCCGACTTTTGACCTGTCTGTCTGTCAGTCTCACTTTGACCCATTTAGAGTGCCCCAATCGAGTCCAAATGTATGATCGACCCCCACTAACTTTGGAGGGCCCACCCATGCCAGTAGCACACCCCTGGAACCCCCATTCAAACATTTTAAAAAATCATTTTTGTGTAGAATTGGGCTGACTATGTTTGATTTAATATTAAAATTAACACTCATACGTATACGTATCTTCTACTCTGCTAATAAATAATAATCATAAGCCTTGACTATGTTATGTTATTCAAAAAGATCGATCGGATGAGGGTAAATAACTTTTCGATCACTCCATGACTATGCGTGACTACCCCAAAATTAATCTGTAGTGACAACAAGACTATGGGCCAAGTTTCAGATTAATTCATAAGGGGGAATGGGGTTGCCCCATGGCAGACAGACAGAAAGACAGGTCAAAGGTCGGGACATCAGAATTCGTTTTATACGTATGGTTCCTTGGGCAAAGTTTCTTATTTTGATCCCAAGAATATGATTTTCCTTGTCACTTGAGCGATTTTTTTGCCTCCCTACAAATCGACTCGCCCTAATACATACATATATATCTTCTGTGTAAATTCACAATTTAATGAATTTTATTTAAATATTCATAAATTTATTGTATATATAGATTAAAAAAGCATTGAAAGAAAAAAATTTTATGAATTTTTCGTTGATAGAGACCACATCATTTAGTATAAAGAAATTTTTTATATTAAATTTTATATCTACAATATTAATAGGCAAGGCGATTTCTTCTGACCGATATAAAAATTGTAGTTAATAAGCGATTTTGACCAAACATACCTCATTTGAAAGTTATGACTTTTTAGCTGTCTGCCAGATTTGCACCGTATGTAACATTTTTTTTGGAGTAATCCTCATTTAAAGTTGCTACTAACACATACACAGTACGTGTTTATTATAAATATCAAAGGCCCTGTGTTAAATTGTGAACTGGCTAAAATTGATTAGCATACCATTAGGCTCCTTTAAAATTATTTATTAACAAACCCATTTATATATCTGTGTGTTCAACAAATATTTATAATAAAATTTAATGAGTTTTATTTAAAAAGTGTTGAATTGTGAATTGGCGAAAATTGAGTGGCATACCCTTAGGCTCTTACAGAATTGTTTATTAAATGAAAAAATAAAATTTCCTAGAATTTTAACTCGAATTTCGAGGGCTGGGCTATGCTAGTTTGTATTAAAGTGGTTGAAATTCTTTTGTTTCCCCCCAACCCAAATAAGGAAATATTTTGATTAATGAATATTACTTTTCTGATCAATCAATCTGACATAATGATTTAAAAAATTATAAAAAGAAAAAAGTAATACTTTCAAGATGAAAATTGTGTTCCGTTGGAAGTTCTGTGTATGATATGTAAAACGAGAACATGCTTACGACGCACAGTGCCCTGTTTTGGGGGTGTGAGTGACAAAAAATCTATAATTATTGAACGGTTTAAAATTTTTTCTCGCGGTTTTTTTGCGTTATTGTCTATTAAATTACCTATCGATTTTGTGACAATTTAACCCTTGTATGCTCATGAGGTCAAAACGACACATTGTGAATTTTTTTTTTTAATATATTACATAGCTCAATTGTCTGCTGAACGCACTTAATTACATAAAAAAAAATTTCGTCAACATTTGACAAAATTTATAAACAATTTAACCCGAATCTGCCCAAAGCTGCCATACGGTAACACCTAAGATTTGCATTAAAAATAATTTTTGTCCGTTTCGACTAATATAGAAACGAAAAAAAATCAAAATATACTTCTAGGGCGATAGGGTTAACTAGAATTCATTAAAAAAAAATATCCTTAAATATATGTATATTGTTACATGACATGGAAATAAAAAAAAAAACAACATAAAACAAGTAAGAAAATTATAGTCGGTCTAGACCGACTATATGATACCCTATACCATGCGTTTAGAGACCCTATCTCTCAGACCCAACTAACTGGATATAGAAAATAAGCATAAACCAAATTTCAGTGGGATTTTTCTTAATTTTTTTGGCTGCAGATATGAAAAATTTCATTTCGGATGCTATATCTATATGGGGACTAGGCCCAAAAATAGACCGATCCTGACCATGTTTGGTGAGGTCTCTTGTATTTTGCAAAAATATATACAAACAAAATTTGAAAAGAATCAGTGCAATATTTTTGTTTTTTGATAGATTTAAGTGAAGATCGGGAACCAACTCTATATGGGGCCTATGACTAAGAGTTGTCCCATATAGATCATTTTGGGACTACTGATTAATGGATGTAATAAACACATACAAACCCAATTTAAATAAGATTTATATGATAATTTGTATCTTATGGCAATTTAAGTCGATTTCATAGGGGCCATTTGTATGGGGGCTAGGTCTGAACATGGACCGATTCCCACCAAATTCAATAGCGTTCATCCCATGGCCGATGAAAGCTTATATACCAAATTTCGTCAAAATATATTCATATTTGCAACCTGCAGTTTGATTACAAGCTTTACATGGACACACAGACGGACGGACGGACATCGGTAAATCGAATCAGATAGTGATTCTGATTCGATCGGTATAATAAAAGATGGGTCTAGGTCAAATATTTTTGGTAGTTACAAACAGCAGCACAAAGTCATTATACCCAAACCACATAGTGGTATAGGGTATAAAAATATTTAAAATGTAGCAAATTTTTTTTTATTTAAACTACAAGATCTTCAAGATCTGGTAGCATTTCTTTTTCAAAATTGTGTTTCACATGATATATTAGTGATGTGATTAAAGGATCTGAAGAGATCTGTAACATTTTCATAAATCCAGGTTTTGATCTTTTCTGCTGCACTTTCTTGTATGTCCAAGTCTAAGTTCTTTATATTCTTTGTTTTTCGCTGCTTGAGCCTCTTCTAACATTTCGCCAATAGGAAAGATGTGATATTTTATAATATTCTCACCATGGCATAGTACCTTATGCACAGTTGGCGATAATTTTCTCCAGCTTCCATATAAACTGTTATAAAGTTTAAGTGTGTCCAAAGCGAATTTACCAAACTTTTCAGAATCAATAACATTATGTGAATTTATAGCAGTCAGCAACTTTTTAAAGTTATACAATAGAGCTTTATCAATTTTTGTTATAGATGCTGTGTTACCATCATTAGTGTTTCCAAATCCCTGCTTTGGATAATCAATTCTCAAACCAGTAACTTCTCTGAACTGCTCCTGAATTCTTTTTTTTCGTCGGCTCTTAGTTGGTTTTTATACCCTATACCACTATGTGGTTTGGGTATAATGACTTTGTGCTGCTGTTTGTAACAAACAAAAATATTTGACCTAGACCCATCTTTAATTATACCGATCGAATCAGAATCATTTTTTGAGTTGATTTAACAATGTCCGTCCGTCCGTCCGTCCGTCCGTCCGTCTGTGTGTCCATGTAAAGCTTGTAATCAAACTGCAGGTCGCAAATATGAATATGTTTTGATGAAATTTGGTATATAAGCTTTTATCGGCCATGGGATGAATGCTATTGAAATTGGTGAGAATCGGTCCATGTTCAGACCTAGCCCCCATACAAATTACCCCTATGAAATCGACATAAATTGCCATAAGATCCAAATTGTCATATAGATCTTACTCAAATTGGGTTTATATGCGTTCATTACATCCATTAATGAGTAGTCCAAAAATGATCCCTTTGGCCCCATATAGGGCTGCTTCCCGATCTTCACTTAAATCTATTAAAAAACAAAAATATTGCACTGATTCTTCTCAGATTTGGTTTGTATATATTTTTGCAAAATACAAGAGACTTTTCCAAACATGATCAGGATCGGTCCATTTTTGGACCTAGTCCCCATATAGATATAGCATCCGATATGAACTTTTTCATATCTGCAGCCAAAAAAATTAATAAAAATCCCACTCAAATTTGGTTTTTGCTTATTTTCTATGTCCAGTTAGTTGGGCCTAAGAGATAGGGTTTCTAAACGCATGGTATAGGGTATCGTATAGTCGGTCTAGACCGACTATAATTTTCTTACTTGTTTATTTTCTGATTCTCTTTAAACGTTTATTTTTCTCAAAATCTGGTGTATTTTCCTTATATTTTTGAAATTCAAAGTCATACGCAATCTTTAAGCAATGCTCCATAAAACGAATACGTGCATGCAGTGGTAGTAATCCTAACTAGTACATTCTCTTAATTTCATTATGTTCTGGCGTTTCAATATTTTTGCTAAAATCACTTTGTTTAGCGTGACAGACAGTGCACGATGTGGATGATTTGTTTCCTGAGCATAAAACCGGAAACAGAAAATGTAACAGTTGTAAAGTTAGCAAAAATACACTTTTTTACCTGATATAGCTTGTGAAACTTTTCCATCTACCACTGTAAATTTGAAATTGTGCCGAATTTTAATTTCCGAACCTTGTTTTGTTGTGTAAACTGTATCTGTGAGATTCTTTATTTGTTCTGATATAAAATTATACTTTTCCTCGGTTTGAGTCTTGATAATAAATGTAAATGAAAAAGTAAACAATTTGTTAAACTTAATACCAAATTATTTCACCAAATTCTTTGGGTTGGTTTTCGTCTTTTCTATTATTTCGGATTTATTTCGGTGTTTGATTTTTGTTCATCGTGGTTTCTGATCGGCATGCATTTAGGTTATATACCTATATGCATGCGTTTCCGGTTATATGACATAACTTCTCGTTTAATTTAGTTTTTGCTAATTAAGTAGCTCGCCCTAACCTCCATTGCAAAGGTAATGGTTGTGTAGGGTGGCTATATGCATTAAATCGTGCTAATTGGAGATGGCTGTATAGTTTCTTTTAACTGGCCAAATATTTCTTCATTGCGGCCATATACATAGGTCGGATGGAGTAACAATATAATAACCAAAAAAATTCTCTCAATTTTTTTTATTAAAATATTGCCATATTTGAAAAACATAGGGAATAAATTTATAATAATAAATATTCAAATTAGGGATGCTAAACGCAAAAAACCAAATGTCCCAAACATTTGAAATAAAATAATTTGTTCTCTTTATTTTCTGAAAACTTCAAATTTTAATCCAAAAAAAAAATTGTGAAAATTTATATATAAATAACATTTTCATCAAATTGCGTTTATTTATGTAACAGTTTTTATGTTCGCAATTCTTAAATATCATTTGACGTTTTCTAAAATTCATTGAATTTAAATTAATGTTTTCTGTAGTGTGATTCTGTAAATTTCAACGATCCGACAATCGCAAAATATATCGACAGCTATTGTTGTTTGCACTAAGGATTAAGTGATTCACTAAGTACATACATCTTAACGACAGTCGACAAATCTATTTTTCTATTTATTTCAATTGTAAACGAGTGGCATCTCTGTCAAAATAAGCGAAAAACACAAAGAAGAATAGAAAAAAACAAATTACTTCGTGTTTGGAAGGATGATTTTATCTTTATGTTTAATATCTTTATTTTTTTACTAATATTTCTGTTTATTTATTTGAAATTGATATAATGAATTGAATATGCTATTTAATTTTTTTATTTATATAAAAAAGTTTTTTAATATAAGCAAAATATTTTCAGTATTTTATGATTTTTATTTATGTATGACGACATTTCAACCTAAAAATTCAAGTTTTTATCGATTGAATAAACAACTCAAAAATGATTGTCGTTTAGATAACAACAACAGTTGAGTTTAACAATAGCGAATATCGTTTAAAAATTTTACTGATAATTTTGCTATTTTCTTTTTTTTTTAACGATTCGACTATCGTTAAAAGAAGTTACAGAATCGCGGTACTGAAAACTATTAATTTTTCCTGAATGTCAATATTTTTTTTAAATGTAAAAATTTTTAAAATGTAAACATAGGTATTTGGTGTTTTTTTTTTTTTTTTGAATTTCAATTTGTGTTTAACGAATAAAATTTATGTATTAAAGATGCAATTGATGTCTTCTAAATTTTAAAATTATAATTTCCAACGTTTTGATATGATTTTCTGAAATTCAATTAATTGTAATTTATAATTGAAAATTTTTAATTCCAGTTTTTAGAATTGATATTTTCTTAAATTTGAATGGAAAATTTAAAAAGTGCAATTTTGTATTTATGTGAATAATAATGCTTTAGTAATTATAAATAATTTTTAAAAATTAGATGTAATCGCAATCAGATATTTTGTAGTTAAAGCAGAATATTAATTCTATATAACTATGTAGAACTGTTTTGAAAGCAAAAAACTCATTGATGAACTCGGTGACTCTATTTTGTAAAGACAACAAAAAGTTAATATGCCAAACTTATGTTCATATTTGTAAAAGAATAATGAAAAAACGTATGAAATAAAAGACCAGCCCGTGTATACTCTTAACATTGTTCTGTATGATATCCAGTTGAAAATATTAACATTCATGTTAAAATAGAAATAACTATTGCAAAGCTAAATAGAAAAACAAAAATAGTGGCGCCATCTACTGTGGCATAGTCAAGCCGAGCAAAATGAAGTGACACTCTGTTAATGCAAAGAAATGTATTTTCCCCACAACAAAATATTGCAGAATTTTATGTAAATAAAATAATATATCGATTTACTCCCTTATATTAACACGTAGTGTCTGCTTGTCGAAAAAATTTTGGATCGATTTGAACCCCTTTCCCATGACCCAATCGATCTGAAACCTTGCGGGCAGGCTCGTGGCAATGACAGAAATGATCTGGTAAATTTTTTTAGTGATGCCAAAACAATGGAAACTTTAAATTTTTCTACCAGAGTTGATAAAAAAAATGTACAAAGGTTTAGTTTTTATTATATTATTACCACAACGACCACAAAAACAACAAGTCCAGCTATGACAACAATATAACATTTAGAATAACAACAAGAACACTATAGAAACATCATATTTTTCATTTTTTTTTTTACTTTTCCAGAGATTTCCCTGGACCTGTTCCACCGGTTTTAATGATTTTTGAAATAGAAATCTTCCCATGAATTTGGAGAATCATTCTCACTAAAAATGATCACCTTATCTATCCTATTGAGGGCGTGATCGTGACAAGAACAACATAGAAAATTATATTTTTTCAAGACTTTTTTCAGTTCTTCATTCAAATCCCGGGCCCTAATCGACCGATTTGGACGAATTTAAATAGCGAACTGTTCAGGTTGTTAGTGAGTCATTTTTTATGTCAGCGAGCACCCTAGCTGCCCGATTGATACCGTCATCGTGATTTCCACAGACGGACAGACGGACATCGCTATATCAACTCCAGTTGTTATAAGGATCACAAATATATACATTTTATGGGGTCCAAAATTTTTTTTCTAATTATTACCAGAGCAGAGCAAAGTTCCCATTAGGTGTAGAACCCTGAAAATATGTCATCACTTTTATTTTTATTTTTTGAGTTTACATGGCATCGAATCAATAGTGCTAACTTGAGGGATGCTTTTTTTTTGAAAATTTTTCTTAAATTATTTTGTTTGTGTGTTGGTTCATTTATAATTTTTTCAGTTTTTTTAATTTCTTTTTATCCAAACATTTTTATTAATTAAAGCATTTCTTTAATTGGGGTGGGGGGAACAACCGAAAAAGGTCCATTAAAACCTTTTTTGCATTTCTTTTTCTGAATGCACGACATGTCGAGAGTGTGGTATCAAAATTTTAAGTAAATCGAAGCAACCCTAAAGAAGATACAGCGTTTCCAGCGACCGGCCTCATACGGTATATCATACTTATATAAATCAGTTTTTAAAAAACTTTAAATCGATAACCCAAAATGTACTTGACCGATTCTTTTGAAATTTTACACACTATTTCTACACATAAATCACCAGGTAACACCGAAGAGTTCTTTATTTTATTTTCCCATTTTTTAACAACAAATTCCCGAAATTTTATAGCAAAAATCGTGTTTTTCACTTACCTCGGGAAACATATCACCTTTGAAACGCATTTAAATTTTTTTCTTTTACATGATCCCGTAACGAGTTCTGATGTTCACCGCAAAACAACAACGCCTCCGGAGATTCGCTGCCACGGACTTATTTATTAAAATTTTTAATTGAAAATTTTTTTTAAGATTCTTAAAATGTTATGCTTAACGTGTATATGAAATAAATAATCCAACATTATTCAAATCTTTAAAAAAAAAAATTATGAAAATACGTCTTTTTTCGCTTTTAAAACCTTACCCCCCTTAAAGTTTTATATATTAAAATGAAAATAAAATTGGGAGTTTACTATAAATATACAAATATTTTTTTAATAATTTTTTTTTCTGCTTCATATATATGGGGTGCGATTTATACCCTTGGCCCAGAGCGCTACAAATGCTCAGGCCGGCCTTGATCTAGCGATGTCTGTCTGTCTGTCTGTCTATTGAAAAAATTATCCTGTCCGCAATGGGTCGATTAGGTCGTACTACTTATGCATAAAATGCTCGTCATAATCTGCAGCATTTGGTATTGCATTTAGAGCTCCTACATCCAATAGCCGAGCAATGATGTATGGAAATGTAAAGATGCTCTGATAAAATTTCACATAAAAAACTAAAAATAACTTTTTTTTTCATCTTTATTTAAGTTAATACTACGACTAGTCCATGAAGATTAACTAGTTTAGTTCTAATTACATTATTTAATAAGGGTTACAGATATATGAGTTTATTAATAAACTCAATCCGGGTTGAATCGACCTATCAGGTCATGGGGTTTGTAGCAATTAAGCCTTCTTGCTAGACCCGCAGTATTAAGTAACTCGGGAATTTTATTATTGGGATGACTCAGTAGCCTTAGTCTATGAGCCTCAGCATTACGCCTTATTTCTTCATTTGTGGCGCTTATTTTTCAGTCACGATGAATGTCAGCATTTCTAACGTACCATGGGGCATTAACAATATTCCTTAAAACTTTATTTTATCTCCAGTTCATCTTTTTTCTTTTTGACGTGTTCCTTCCAGTGAAGTTTTGCATCTGACGTCATACCGAAATATTTGGCAGAGTTAACAAATGGAACTTGTATGTTGTCAATAACAAGTGGTATGTAATTTGTTTGTTTGTTTGTGAAGTTAATGTGTGATGATTTCGAGCTATTTAACTTAATGCCCAATCTTTCTGTCCACAGTTGAACCTCATCTAAAGCTGTCTGAAGTTGTTCGGTTGCAATTAAATTGTTCCGTGCTGTTGATAATATGACAGTGTCATAGTACCGACCACACAATTAATATTTACTGGCATATCATAGGTATATAAAAGGTACAAAATAGGGCCTAGAATACTACCCTGTGGTACACCTGATTTGATCGGGTGAAGAATGGAATACTCATATTCATGCTTTACTCGAAAGAATCTGTCTCTCAAATATGATTCCCAATGTTTACTATAATGTTTAGGCAACAACATATCTAACTTGTAAATAAGTCCATCATGCCATACACCATCGAATGCTTTTGCAACATCTAATGCCTGGGTTTCACTAAGTCATATAAGCTGACAACAAACAATTGCCTCAACTGACATCTCGTAATTTTTTATTCATTACATATTCATTACATCTTATAAATGAACAAAAAATCTGGCTGTCAAACACAAACAAATTGCCAACATGCTGGCAATTTCATTTCAGATGTCAAATGTTGCCTGGGGTTGTAAATGACAAGACATTAAAACCCGTTTTCGTACAACTGACAATAATTGCCATTGAAAATGACATAATGAAAACCAGGCATTAGAAAACGGCTGAACATACCTCTTTCTTTTCTAGAGAAATTTCTATCGAATGGGTTATTCTATGTATTTGTTCAATTGTCGAGTGTTTCTCACGAAATCCAAATTGGTGGCAAGGTATCAGTCCATTATCAATAATTAAAGATTTTAATCTTTTACTAATTAATTTCTCGAACAGTTTACCTATTATTGGCAGTAACGAAATTGGTCTATAGGAGCTAACTTCATCTGGATTTTTTTCCTGGTTTCAATATCATAATGATTTCAGCTACCTTCCATATACTTTTAAAAAAGCTCAGTTTTATAGCTGTATTAAAAATTATTGCTAGTTTGGAAACAGCATTATGTGGTAAATTTTTTAAGAGGTCAGCTGTTATTAAGTTATATCCATGTGACTTCTTAGACTTAAGTGCTTTGATTTCTTTTTTTAATTCAGGGACAGTTTCTGTTGTAATAGTCGTTATTTATTGCCACACCTATCGCTTGCTTATTTGAGAGATCGTTAGTAAAACGGTACTTAAGTATTCTGCAAACAAGTTAACCTTCTAAATATTCGTTCTCGCCCATGTTCCATCGTTTTGCCTCAGGGTTTTAGTCGGTTTTATTGTCATACGTTAGGTTCAACAAATAATGGTTAAAATTTTCCATTTTAAATTTTTGTATTTGCCTTTTTAGATTTTGAGTAGCATTGTTTAGCACAGTTTTATCATGAAGACATCTAGACTGTTGCCATTTTTTTCGTAGCTTTCGCTTGACGAATATTAGTTCACGAATTTTTGGAGGATATGATGTTTGATTTTGAAAAAACTTTAATTTCGGGAGAGCAACTCCACGCCACTTGTTGAATTTCAGATACAAAATATTGAACTTCTCTTTCTAGGTCTTCCACAGTAAATATCTGTGATAAGGTGTTTATTTTTTCATTTATTAATGATTTATAATAAATCCAATCAGTATGCTTGTTTGATAATCTAGGGTTCGGAGTTTTTCTATGAACATCGCAGTAATACGTCAGATATATCGGCGAATGATCAGAACTTAAAAAACTAAAAATAGTGAAAAATATTTATACGTAACAGAACTTGTGCATTTCGAATGTATCAGCTATGCATACACATTATTGATTGCTTGCTACTTTTGTTGCTTCCTTCTTTTTGTACGCGTGAACACCAAAAAAAATGTGTATGCATTGCTAATGAACCAAATAACCAAGATATAATTATACGTGTTTACATTTATGTTGATTGCATTTAATAATTACTTTCAATGAAAAAAAGTATGAAAATAGCTAAAACTTTTGTAACTATCTTATTAATTTTTAACATCGTTATAAAAATACAGCCATGTTTATGTGAAATATAGCCTTTTTTGTCTCTTAGTGTTAACAACCTTGGTTATATGTTTACAACGCGGATGGAGGGTATCAAAGATTCGGAACAGCCGAATTTAATGCTCTTACTAGTTTTTGTTTAGTTTTGCACTTTTGTGTGAATTCTGAATGTTGTACAAAATAAATGATATATTTAGAAACCTCCTTTTGTCGATAATTTTTGTATGATGGTATTTCTAAATTTTCGAAATTCAAATTTTTTGTACTATTGATTATGTACTCATAAAAATAAAATTATTGATACTCATATTGCCTATATTTTAAGCACAGGGTTGCCACTATCAAACATATGTGGTCTGCTCGCAAAAAAAAACAGCTAAAGAACGAACTAACCGCTATATCGAAGAAAGCTGAAATACGTTCTCACTAGAACAGAACTATGAGCAACATATGTGAGTTTTTATTTAAAATTCATATGTACCAACATACAAAACCCCATGAAATTATAGGGTTTTATTCAATAATACGAGCACTTAAGCATGATCATACATGTCTTATATTATATTGGATTGGCCTTCCAAAAACCTTTCACACAATGTCTAATTTGTATATGGTTTCTTTGGATCAAATGTGAAAATCTTCTATAAATGAAAACACTGTTGATGTTGGGTACATTAAACACGAGATTGGGAAGCTAAAAAAAATAAGGGTCACTTAAGTTTTTGTTTTCTGTAATACATCCAAGGTTCATCGCGATCTTCGAGACCTTACACTCTTAATAAATGCATAATTGGAACACAAAAATCATAGTCGTCCTTTAACCAAAAAGAGTTTCATATATGAGCATTTTCATATCCGAAAACATGCGTTTAAAGCTAAGTATGTATGCATTTTATTGTACTTTTTTGATTCGGATATATATTTCATTCATATCTTATATAGACTATCAAGCAAAAACATGTCTTTCCACGAAATTCCTTGTCGTAGTTATAAGATTTACTTAGAAAGGTAGATTTTATGTCACATACAATTTTACAATTTTTTTCGTTCTCATTTGCGTACGTTACGGTTTGCGATATATCTATTTTTTTCCAAAAGTGGGGGGGCAAAGCTTAAAATTGGTTTTTTTCGATTAATCGGTACAAATTACATGTTGGAATCTCATCGTTTTGGAATATTGTAGAACAATCCTAGAACAATTCAGAACAATCTTCAAAAAATTGTATTTCCAAAAATGGGGGGCTAACTTCGCGCACATAAACTTTCATCTTTTGAGATTTTATTCCAGTTTAGACCATCCATTTTTTTTATTAAAATTGTATGGCACCCTCAGATCGCTCTGAAACTTGGACATGTTATAGAGAGGATGTAAAATTAAGGGACTCGTATATTTGGGGTTGATTAAAATAGTGCTGAGGGTGCCATTCAGGATACCTTGTATGAAAGAAATTTTGGAATCTGTACGTTAACTTTCGTTTTGAATAAAAATATTGATATCGTTTAACAACGTTGATATTTTTTCCAAAAGTGGGAGGGGGGGGCAAAGTTTAAAATTAGTTTTTTTTTCGATTTACCGGTATAAATTATATTTGAGAAACTCATCGTTTTGGAACAGTGTAGAACAATCCTAGAACAATTCAGAACAATCTTCAAAAAATTTTGTTTCCAAAAATGGGGAAGAAATTTTGGAATATGTACGTTAACTTTCGTGTTGCATAAAAATATTGATATCGTTTAATAACGTTGATATAGCGGAAAAAATGTTTTTCGTTCTCATTTGCGTACGTTACGGTTCGCGACATATCTATTTTGGAACAATATTTAGAACAACTAGAACAACCGCCAAATTTTGTTTTTTCCAAAGCTTAAAATTCGTTTTTGCGATTTACCGGTACAAGTTACATTTTAGAAACTCATCGTTTTGGAACAGTGTAGAACAATCCTAGAACAATTCAGAACAATCTTCAAAAAAATTTATTTCCAAAATGGGGGGGCTAACTTCGCACACTTTGAAGTTTTCCTGTTTTTTTATACCAACTGAATTTCATACGATTTCGCTTTAAGTAGTTTCAGTTATCGATTATTTGGTTATCGTATGAAAAGAAAAAAAATAATCGCTTCATTTTATTTAAAAAATCTTATTTCATTTCTGTTTGAATTTTATGTTATTTAATAACTGCCCAATTGATTGCAGCATCATTACCAACACTGCGCCAAACCACTAAAGATCATGATTAAGATCAGCATTTCGAGATAGTTGTGATGGTGTTGATAATGATAATCATATTGATCAATTGCTTTGTTTATGTTTTTTTATTTGTGTTGGGTTTTCATTTATTTTTTTATTTCTTATTTTGTTTGGCCGATTAGAAAGGTGGCAATTGTTGTTTGGAATCATGTTAAGTTTTGGATATTCATAGATAAGCGTCTTCATTAAGTTTACTGCAATTGATCATGACTGACAAGATACGGATAGTAGTAATCATTGCCAATGGCATTGTTGAATATACCCGTTGTAATACTTGTAGAATTTGAATAGTTTTTTTTTTTTTTTAAATATTTATGTATATGAAAATTGTTCAAAAGTCGTACAATGACTTTGTTTAAAATCTAGTACTAAACGAAGTACAATTGTACCTTTATTTAATGAAACATTAACAAACTATTTAGTTGCAAGGTGCTTAAGGCGGTCGTTGAAACTTATCGCCCGTAGCAATATATATTTCATTTGAAACACAAAATATGATTTCACATAATACTCAACAACCATTTTCGCTCCTACTATAGTTATAATCTATCTTTAGAACAAAATCTACTTTTTAAGTAAAGGTACTTTTTAAGAAAATAAACTTGTTTAAGAAAAATAACTTTGTTAAGGAAAGATACATTTTTAAAAAAATGTAATTTTTTTTTAGAAAAAGCAGTTGTTTGTTTAAGAAAATGTACTTTTTTAAGAAAATGTATTTTTATACGAAAAGCCACTTTTTTAAGAAAGAAACGATAATTTTTTAATAAAAGGCACTTTATAAAGAATATATAGAAGAGGAAGTTTTTATAGAAAATGTATTTATTATAAAAAAATTACTTTTTCAAGAAAATGTCTGTTTCAAGATAAGGTACTTTTTTCAGGAAAAGGTACTTTTTAAAGAAAAGGTACTATTTTCATAATATGTACCTTTTAAATAAATATACATTTTCGGAATATGTACCTTCTAAATAAGATATCTTTTTAATAAAACGTACTTTTTTTAATAAAATGTCCTTTTTTAAGACAAGCAATTTTTTTAGAAAAGGTACTTTTTTAAGAGAAGCCACCTGTTAAAGAAAAGGTACTTTTTTAAGAAAATGTATTTTTTAAAAAAAAAAGGGTACTTTTTAAGAAAAGGGTACTTATTAACAAAAAGTACTTTTTTAAGAGAGATGTGCTTTTTTAAGAAAAATTTACTTTTTTAAGAAAACTTAGTTTTTTTTTCAACAAAAGGTAATTTTTTAAGAAAAATTACTTGTTTAATAAAAGATACATTTTTAATAAGAGGTATTTTTTAAGAAAATTTACTTTTTTAAGAAACTTTACTTTTTTAAGAAAATGTGCATATTTAAGAAAAGTTTTTTTGTTTAAGAAAATGTATTTTTTTAAATGGGACTTTTTTAAGAAAAGCCATTTTTTAAAGAAAAAATACTTTTTTGGAAATGGTAGTTTATTAAGAAAAGGCGCTTTTTGAAGAAAATTTATTTTTTTCAGAAATGTTACTTATTTAAGCAATGTTACTTTTTATAGAAAATGTGCTTTTTTTAAGAAAACTACTTTTTCAAAAAAGGGACTTTTTACTTTTACTTTTATTTATTTTTATTTATTTTATTTATAAATTCCAAAACCAAGCCCTTAGGGCCAAATATGGTTTTAGTACTGCTTACTATATATTATAGAGTAAAAAAAAAATATATATATATATGTATAGTAATATTGCTATATAAAAATTATAAATTAAATACCATATCGGGAAATTTTCGCAAGTTTATTTTAAACAATATCAAAACTATTATAAGGACTATCCATCGAAGTGCTGCCCTAGCCTACACTTAAAAGTGGCATTAGAAATCCCAAAAAGTTTTAAGTGCTTTGGAAGAGCATTCCACACTCTCGTTTATCTAACATGAAAAGACCTTTCATATATAGACAAAGATATAGGGTGGCAGATTATCTGCGGGTTCCTCCTTGATCTAGAAAATTCAAACCTCGATACAATGTATTCCGGACAGTTATTCCTAAACTCTTTATAAAACAATAATAAAATTCTCAATTTAATAAAGTTTTCAAAAGAAAAACCAAGAAAATCCATCACATAGTTAGAGACATGAGCCCTAGCCCTCATCTTGAAAACGTATCTAACAATCCGATTAAAATTAAGATTGATACGCCTCAATAAATCAAATGCGACATCAAAAGAGCACTAGCAACACGTCGTCTAATGGTAGTATTTACCCGCGCACAAACATAATCAATATGCTTCGAAAATCTTAATTGATCATCAAGGAAAATACCTAGACATTTCACCTCCGAAACGAAGTTAAGTCTAATACTATCCGCAAATGTATTCAAATTAAGACAATCAAACCCAAAACAAATTGCCTTAGTTTTGTTTCAATTAATTTCCAACCCATTTTCATTCATCCAACGATTAGTTTGGTTAAGGTAAAATTCAATATTTACCTCTAAAATATCTAAAAACTGTTTCTCCGCCGAGAATAAAATCTGTATGTACGTCATCCGCATATACGAGCCCAAACGAATAAAAGTACGTCCACCCCTTAGTTTGTTCTACAAATAAGTTTAAATGTGTCGGTACGATTGTTGTTGTATTTAAATTGAAAATATTTTTGCATGAAATAAATTTATTTTCTTTTAAAATAATTATTATAAGAAACAGTAACAAAAAACTTCAATTTGAACGAAAAAAGAACAACAATAACAAATCAAGTACAACAGCAAAATAGTACGTCTGGCTGCAGCAGCCGCCAAAAGAGTACGCCTAGTAGTGTGTAGCGTCACCTTTATTCTTTAAAACTTGCTCAATCCTATCAGGGAGTGTTGATACAAGTCTCTCACAATCCTCCTGACTAATGGAGTTCCAAATTTCATACATTTTTCCACGCAAGGACTATTTTGTTCTTGCTGGACTTGATCTTATTTCCGTTTCATGATACCCCATAAGGATTCGATAGGGGACAGATCGGGACTACTCGACGGCCATTTCATGATGGGAATTTCTCGCTGCTCAAACCTACTTTTCGTACTCCTAGCGGTATGGCAAGGAGCACCATCCTGTTGGAATACATACTCGCCTTCTGGTAATTATCAGCGTTGATAATTCCATCAACAACAGTAAGTTTTCCAACTCCTCTACTGGACATGCAACCCCACACCATCAACGAACCAGGAAATTTTACTGTTCGTTTCAAACAATCCCGATTAAACGCTTCATCGCTGGTTCGGATTATTCGTTTTCGGTAATCACCAACACACACCTCAAATCGTGCTTCATAACTCCAGATTACTGAGTCCCATTGTCATTTTGTCCAATTTTTATGCTCCTTTGCAAATTCAACTCTCTTTTTTTTTAATCCCAGTCAATAGTGGTTTTTCTTTTGCCTAAATGCACCGAACAAAAATTATATAAAATTGTGAAAGATAATCAAATACGCATTATTCAAACACATCTTATAAAATTTGTACCCTAACCTCTTGAAAGTTCTTTTGCAGGAATTTGGTGATACTTTTTTTTATTGCCAAATTCCATTCAGACACAATTTCTCTAGTTGTATCCCGGCGATTTTTCTTAACAATTTTTTTTAGAACACGCTATTCGGCAGGGGTTGTTAAACGTGGACGTCCTGTTTTTTTTTTATTTTAAAGTGTATTCGTTTTTTTATAATTTGTAATAATTGTTTGTACCGTAGAATGTGATAAATTAAATTTTTTGGCAATAGTGTAGGCCGATAATCCATTAGAATTGTCTTCGATTATTAATTTTGTTATATCGCTGCAAATTGGCTTTAAACGTACCATACTGACCGAATATTAATTACAAATGACAAAGTAATGTCGCATATAAACACAGAGAACTCTTCTTTTAAAAGAACTTGCAACACAAAATAAAACGGTTTATTGTACAGTTAGTTACTCAATACTACACGTAATCTTTTGCCGGCTGCTGCAGCCAGACGTACTATTTTGCTGTTGTACTTCATTTGTTATTGTTGTTTTTTTCGTTCAAATTGAAGTTTTTTGTCATTGTTTTTTATAATATTACTAGCTGAGTCCGGTCCGCGTTGCTGGCCCGAAGAAAACATCTGAATTTTATATTGCATCTAAATTTTAATACCGAGTGTCGGGCAAAAGTAAAGCACGATTTAATAATATTATGAATATGACTGAAAAAAAATATACGTTTTCTTGAATATTTTAACACCAGCGCCACCTACAGGTGAAAAACTTTGTCAGCAACTTTAATTTTATGTACATAATATATGTTGCGAATTTGAGCTAAATTGGACCGTAAATAAATTTTTTGGGAAAATATCGACCCCAGCGCCACCTATCAGGTACAAAAAAAAGTTATGCAAATCGGAGAACCAAAGGAACATATGGTATGAATACGAAGTCGCTAGCATTAGTGGTTCAACAGTTATTAGAGTACCAACATACGCACCAACGTTTTTATATATTAAGATTTTAAAAGAAATTAAATTTTTTTTTCGTGCAAAAATATTTTCAATTTAAATACAACAACAATCGTACCGACACATTTAAATTTATTTGTAGAACAAACTAATGGGTGTACGAATTTTTATGCGTTTGGGCTCGTACATACGTTTATGCTAAGTTACCATCCATTAAAAAAGTCATTTAAATAAATCATATATAATATGGGACCAACAACAGATCCCTGAGGGACACCACTTTTAACGTGCAAAGTCCGCGAGTTTCTACCTTCCACCGCGACAAATTGCGACCTTTCGGACAGAAAAGAGTATGTCAATTTACAGGCAGACTTAGAAAAATTAAACATATTACATAATTTAGTTATTAATCTAGTGTGCAGAACTTTATCAAAAGCCTTGGATAGATCGAAAGAATTCAACACACTGTTTTTCCTTTCATTCAACTTTCGCCTTATAGAATCTGTAAGCCCAATAAGAAGAGTTGTAGTACTACGATTTTGTCTAAAACCCGATTGGTTCGAATGAAGCAAATTATTACGATTAATATAACTCATCATCTGATCCTTCATCAAATGTTCAACAATTTTAGAAAAAAATGGGTTACATTGAAATTGGCCGAAATTTGCTTAGCTGATTTGAATTTTCATCTCTCAGAATCAACACTACACACGAAATTTTCCAATAGTTGGGGTAAGTTGAGGTCACAAATACTGTATTTATAATGAGCGTTAATGGGACAGAGATAAAACGAAAGATTATTTTAATAAATTTAAGTGGTATGTCATCATGGCCAGCTGCATTCGATTTGAACTTCCGAAGTGCTAAAAAATTATTGTGATTCAAAACATTCGATAATGGCTCGACCGATTGATTCGAAATAAAAAAAATCATTAATAATATCAGGGTCTACATCAGCAACTCCCTCCCCTGAATCCATACCACCATTTGTCCTCAAGACATTCCACATCTGTTTAATAGATGTTCATGTGCCCTTCTTTTCGCATTTCTAATTACCGTTTTCGTTCTGTTTCTAACCCGACAATACAGCTTCTAATTCTCTGATTTGGGATCTTGCATATACGCCCTATACGCGAGATCACGAAGCAAAATATTATAAGTGATTTCCCTTGATTTAAACCACGAGTTATCCTTAAAATTTTCTAGTTTGCGTCTGGAAATCGGTACCAAATCATGTAAGGCATTTACATGCGACATTAGAGTAGGGAGCTGACCATTAACATCACTAGTCTGAAAGATTGGATCAAAGTTACACGAGTAAGCTACTTGTTCTAGTCTGCCAAAGGCAATTGCCCCATTATTACATAATTCAACATAGTACTCATAACTGTTAAGAGGTAAATCCATAACCGCAAAAATGAAAGCATGTCTAGAAATACCCGGGCATAGCATTTGACCAGAAGCAGGAACCTTAATATTAGAACTTCGTATGAAATAATCAATTAGCGAAGTAGTATTATGTTTTACATCATAATGTGTCGGTAAGGAGTTATGATAATAGGCTAGATTCAAGCTATTGCATACGCTAAACATAGAGGCAGACTTCGACGAACAAAATAAATTATGATTAAAGTCACACATTATAATTACGTTCTCATATTTAACAACTATGTCACCAACTGCTTCTTCAAAAGCAAGAATGTCACCACATGGCAGATAAACTTCACCCATAAGCACTTTGGAAGGTCCAATATCAATCTCCAAAAAAATTAATTCACACAATCGAGATTCTACCGAACGACAAACAGCTTTATGTTTAATTTTCTTGGTCGATCATTCCTCAACAATGCATAACCTGGAATGTTAATCACAGTGGAAAGGATTTTTGGCTTCAGCCAAGTTTCACTAATCCCTATAACGTATCATCTAAAATATTTTAAATTTCACTCAATTTCGATGAAGAATCCTTTACATTAAAGCTCTGACAATTGAAATGACCTACCTTAAGGCCCTTACGAAAATTTCCAAGACATCCACGCAAACAGCAGTTATCACTAGTAATAGGACCTAGATTATTGCTAAGATCCATAAGGAAAATCAAAAATCCAAAGCAAAAAAAATGAGTTTAATTCAAATACAATTAGAAAAGAAAAAAAAAGATGTTTAAATGGCAAACAAATATGTTATTTAAACTTTGCAAAGCCAAAAAAAAAAAAAAATTAAGTTGTTTAGAATAATCTACTAAAGTACTAAAAAAAAATTAATCTACTAAACAAAAAAAGTTACTTTAGTAGATATAAACATAAATCTTACCAGCCATTAAGTTAAGAAATAAACTCCATATTAGAATCAAAAAAAAAAAAAAATCAGTAAGACTTATGTATGTAAATGTGGGTATATGTATATGTATGTGTATGAAAAATAATAGAAAATGAGCCATGGCCAAATCATAACTTTCTAAATACGCAAAATAGAATAAAATACATTATAAATTAATAAAATAACAGCTTTTGAGCCATGTGAGAGATCAAGAGATTAAACAGAGGAATAAAATTTTAAGAATAAGGTATACATAATATTCAACATTACTAATCAGTTAAGTGTCTCATCCCTATCTTCATTCGCACCAGAACGCCTGCATAGCAAAGTACCATCACGACCCGTGAGACAACTTTGACAATTATATCAGTCCTATTTAGTCTCCTTTGCAATATGTTATTGTAAGTTTCCAAATCACTGACACGTTTGTTAGCTGCGGAGTCCACCTGCTTAAGCATATTGTAGTTATGCACCACCTCCGTCCTTAGATTTTCTACACGCTCACATTGTTCAGCCCGAAATTTATCAATTAATTCCACTATCTTATTTTCAAGTGCCTCAATGCTGGCATAAACTTGCTGCTCAAAAATACGACTGTGTTCCTCAAACTGCTTCCCTATTTCTGTAGTGAATTCATGCAACCCTTGCTGTCTATCATTTGAAGCACTTGAAGACACTTCAACAGTTCTAACAGATTGGTTAGAGCTGCACCCATTGCAAAAAAAAAAATTAAAAAAACGCCCTTGTTCTGGCAAAACATTTTATGTTACTCATCTGTTATATTTGCACATTCAATATGAAAAAACAATCCACAAAAGCGGCAACATACACTTTTCTGTGCTTTTATTACAGGAGCACTTGTTTTCTCTTTTTGCCGGCATTTTGTTCCCTATTTATCAGATCAACAGCAACAACAACCAACCGCAACAGCAAAGTCTATGCATACGATCCGAGTCTACAAAATTTTATTCAAGAATTTACCCGCCGAATGGGATAAAATGGTTTATGATAAATGAATAATCAACCAAAATAATAATAATAATCCTCGTTAATAATGATAATCCCTCGTTAATTATAACAACTATAACGAAATTCACGTATTGTTTTCAAACCGGTGCTATATTATTAATTATTTCTTCCTCTCCTTCAACATAGTTTTTGTTTTTTATATTTTAATTAAAATTCAATTTATTTTTTTGGTTCACAAAATATTCACGTCTATTCACTCATAGTGTTGCTTTTTTAAGAAAAATACTTTTTCAAAAAAGGTACTTTTTAAAAAAGGTTTTTAAATGTACTTTTTTAAGATGAGGTACATTTTACAGAAAATTAATTTTTGTAGAAAATGTACTCACCTCTTTTAAGAAAATGTAAAGGTACTTTTTAGGGAAAAGGTACTTTTTAAGCAAATGTACTTCTTTGAGAAAAGGTACTTTTAAAAAAAAATTTACTCTATAAATAAAAGGTTCTTTAAAAAAGTACTTTTTTAAGAAAAGCTACTTTTGGAAGAAAAGGTACTTTTTGAAGAAAATTTACTTTTTGAAGAAAATTTAATTTTTTAAGAAAATTTAATTTTTTAAGAAAATTTAGTTTTTCCAGAAGAGGTACTTTTTAAAGAAAATTTACTTTTTTTAAAAAAGGTACGTAAAAAAGGAATTTTTTTGAGAAAAGGAACTTTTTTAAGAAAATATACTTTTTTAAGAAAGTTTAGTTTTTTAAGAAAAGGCACTTTTTTAAATAGTTCAGAAAATGTTAGGTTAGGTTAGGTTAGGTTGAAAAAGAGGAGCCATGTATACACATAGCTCATATCCGTTTTACCCGGATATACACTTAAGCCAGAAAGTCGGCTTGTTGTGCGCTCTACATCCTCGTGCTCATCCGTTAATCTACTCCTTATTTAACTTAGGAGTTCGGTCTCAATAGCAAATCTCCTGAGTGCTTTCCAGCGTATCCCCCTAAGAGCCGCTAGGCCTGGTATGATTTCGTTGGATAAATTTCTGACCCTTGTTCCGGCAAATGCAGGACAATAACAAAGGTAGTGTTCTAGGGTCTCGTCATCCTCTCCACAAGCTCTGCATGTGGCCGATTCTGCCCGTCCTATACGGTATAGATGAGCCCTCAGTTCAGAGTGTCCAGTGAGGATGCCAATAATCCTACTCAGTTCCTTTCTATTTAGACTAAGGATTTCCTTAGTCTTCGAAGTGTTTGGAGAGCCCCATAGTATCTTCGTAGCCTTACCCACGTCAGTTTCCTCCCAAATTGAAGTATGTGAATTAGTTGCCCACTCCGATAGTTTCAATTTGAGAGCCTGGAAGGGTATTGGGTTATCCAAATTGACACCCTCCAGGAAAGAACCCTTCCTGGCCAGTTCATCTGCAATCTCGTTTCCCATTATACCACTGTGTCCTGGGATCCAAATGATTTCAAGTCTGCCTCTTGTAGTGAAGTTTGCAATTTCTTCCTTACATCTGAGGACAGTCCTTGATCTAGTTTTGTCCGAGGATATCGCCCTGATAGCCGCTAGACTGTCCGAAAATATTTTCACGTCTCCGGGGCTTGGGATTGCCCGTACGTCAATAGATCTTATGCATTCCGTTATCGCGACCACTTCGGCCTGAAAGACAGAGTTGTGGTCCGGAATGCGTAGGTGTATGCCATTGGAACGGTCCTCATCATAGAAACCTATACCAGTCCTACCATGCAGACTAGATCCGTCTGTGTAGTAGTGTGACCCTGGAAGGTTTCGTAGAAAATTTTCGTTCAACCAGCTTTCCCTGTCAGGTATCCTTATACTGCAAGGTATGTTTGTCGACACTTCCGCGATTCTATCACAGCTAAAATCCACTGTGTTGAATTCCGGTATCTGGTCCAATATTGTTTGGTGTCTGGTCATATGGTCGGTGATGTATTCCCCTGTTACTCTTAGTCGTAACATGGCCAGAGCTGCCTCATATTTAATTCTAATCTCGATCGGGTGTATAGATAGAATCGTCTCTAAAGCCCTCGTAGATGTAGTCCGTATTGCGCCGCTGATTCCTATGCAGCAGAGGCGTTGTATTTTTTGGAATGGTTTAATATAGCATTTCCTGTTCATTGATGTCCATGTGACTACGGATGCGTAGGTTAGAATTGGTCTAACGACGCTTGTGTAAAGCCAATGAGTCATCCTCGGGTTTAAACCCCATTTTGAACTTATAGCTCTTCTGCAAATGGCCCATATCCGATGAGCCTTCGCGACTTTGCTCTCAATATGGTCTTTCCAAGTAAGCTTTTTGTCGAGAATCACCCCAAGGTATTTCACCGTTTGTGTGATTCTAATCGTTTTGCCCTGGAAGCGGGGTTCATCGAATTCGACTATTTTCGTCTTCCTAGTAAAGAGGCATATTTCAGTCTTTTCCGGGTTCACATTTAATCCCCTTGGTTGTGCCCAATCGTATGCTATTTCGAGTGCATCCGATGCCCTCCTACATAAATTTCTAGGATCTTTCCCCCTTAACAGTATCGCTACATCGTCTGCATAGCAGACAGGTTGGAAACCCTTATCGGTTAGAATCCTTAGAAGACTGTTTATAGTGGTCACCCAGAGAAGGGGGGATAGAATTCCCCCTTGAGGTGTCCCACAGCAAACCTTGTCTCTTATTTTAATGCCACCAACCTCGCAACTTATCCATCTATTCCCTAGCATGTGACTGATCCAGGCTTTGATATCCCGGTCGATGTCGAAACGTTCTAGGGAGTGGAGTAGCGTATTTGTTGATACATTGTTAAAAGCTCCTTCTATATCAATGAATATGGCTAGAGTAAAGATTTTTAGATCGAAAGATCTTTCTATGTGGTGAACTACTTCATGAAGCGCAGTTTCTACTGAGCGTCCCTTTAAATAAGCGTGTTGTTTGAACTTCAACAGCTCATTTGGGATTTGAGATTTAACCATGTTATCGACTATTCGCTCCATGGTTTTCAGTAGGAAGGATGTAAGACTTATCGGTCGATAGGCCTTAGGGTTCGCGTAGCTTTCCTTTCCCGGCTTTGGTATGAAGACCACCTTGGCCTCCTGCCATGCTCTGGGGGTATACGCAAGTTTTAGGCAAGCAGAGAATATGAAAATGTACTTTTGAAGAAAATGTGTTTTTAAAGTATACATTTTTAAGAGAAATTTCTATTTTAAGAAAATTTACTTTTCTTACACATCGAATTTCATCACAATATATTTTCATTTGGCCTCGAATTTGCGGAAAATTTTTTATGGACACATAGACGGGCATCTTTATTTCGTTTCCTATTCATATAATAACAGGTCAAATATTTTCGAAAGTTACAAACATTAGCACAAACTCATTGTACCCTCACTACATAGTGGTATAGGCTACAAAAATTTCCTAACTGGAAATAGTTAAATAATATCGGGATATTTGTAACACATTTCAAAACGATCTTGTTTTTTGGCACCTCTTACTCTAAAAGCAAATCAAATTTTTATTAATTTTTTTTAAGTGACCTCGATTTTTAACTCTCACATCGATTGATTTTTAGGAATTAGATGTCACAAATATTTAATTTCGTAAATTTATCGATTTGCTTAGATTTGCTACGCTGTTAGTCGTCAGCCATTCACAAGATCATCAAATGCGAATAAGTAGTTAAAACAAAACACAATAAACTGGATTTTATTATAATTTTCTATCGAAGCATTAAAGCATTCATAAATGTGTGAACATTAAATAAAGTTGGCCAACTTTAATCGTTCGATGGATTAGAAAAAAAATTAGCCAAATGGAAATAGTGTATTAAGATCGAGATGTGTTTTTTTTTTTTTTTTGGTTATATAAATCTATATACAAGTGCATATGGTCGATTAGCTAAATAAATTTGATTAAACGTTTTTTTTTTTTTTTTGAGGAGATAACATAAAAGTAGTTCCTACGCAACTGTCAGATAAAAATTAACCATTTCAAAGCGAATTAGTTTTTAGGCACCTCTTACTCTTAAAGCATAACATTTTTATTTTAATTAATTTTATAAACCTGACCTCGACTTTTTTTCTCACAACGATTGATGTTAGATAAGATGTCACGTAATTTCAATTCGTAAAATTATCAATTTGCACTTTTCTTTTACGCCATTTTCCTGAGCCATCAGCAAGTTTATATATATGAATAAGTATAGTTTACATAAAACACAATAAACTAAATTTGTTTTTTAGTCTTATTTTTCTGTCTACCAAAGTGTGCTCTGAACATTTAACAAAGTTGGCTAACTCAAACGTTCATTCATACCATTGCAATCGAACGATTGTTTAACAATTAAGAATTTATGCTTACAAAAGATTAAGGGTTTCATTTTATGACACATTGATTTTGGAATAATTGCCGGTTCTCACATTCTCTCATAAAATTAGCAGTAGGATTTGCATATGGCTTCTAAAATTAATCCGTGAACTTAACACTTAACTTTTGAAATATTTCGTTAAAATTTAACTAACAGTTAATTAAATATTTTCATATAAATTTTGAAAAGAACAACCGCTAACTGGAGTTTAATTAACCGGATCTAACAACGAGTAACCGTTTCCAAGGCAGTCGGTACCGAAATAATTCGAAATAATTCGTTTCTCTGAATACTACAATTATGTTTTCTGGCTCTGTTAGGGGAGCGCTCTTTTTAGTTCCTTACGTTTTACTGAACTAGTTCGCTCTTCTTTTTCAATAGCTCTTTAAACAATAAAATCAGTTAAATAAATAGTAACATTGTCAGTTAAATAGTAACATTCATTGCAATGGAAATTGTTTGTAATAAAACTAATGCCAATTCATTTGTTTTTTTTTTTTTTTTTTTGCTTGAAAGTTTCTCGCTTGTGGGTTACATAAACTCTATGATAAATGCTTAATTTCTATTTGTTTATGTACAATATCACAACCGTAACGCACCTGTCACAACCGTAACAAGTTTTTAATATTTTTGATGTGCGAACATCTATAAAAAATTAAACAAAAATTAAAAATAAAAAATTAAAAATAAAAAATGAAAAATGAGAAATAAAAATTGAAAAATGAAAACTGAAAAACAAAAATGAAAAATAAAAAATAAAAAATTAAAAAAAATAACAAATGAAAAATGAAAAATAAAAACGAAAAATTAAAAATAAAAAATTAAAAATAAAACATGAAAAACGAAAAATTAAAAATTTAAAAATGAAAAATAAAAAATGGAAAATGAAAAATAAAAAGTGAAAAACGAAAAAAAATTTAAAAATTAAAAATGACGCTTTCTGTTTGATTTTAAAAAAAGTGCCATAAAAAAATCTTGAATTATATATCTTTTGTGATAATTACATTTTTTTCATTTCTGTATTTTTCTTAAGGGGGCACAAAACGTGAAATGATCATCAAGGGAAAAAAGTGTCACCAATTGTGTCACAACCGTAACAACAGCAGACTAATTTTAAGTATAATAGTAAATTTGAATAAGTGAAGGTTCCATAATTGTACCTTTAGGTGAATGCTAAACCCCAAAAATTTTTCATAAGGTTTTCATTAGACAAAGTAGCTGCAATCACCCGGTAAAGGTGTACTTTGTGTCACAACCGTAACCAGCATTTGCTGTATAGTGTATAAAAATATAGAATTTCACCTGGATAACCGTACCGATCTTCAAAAATTCTGATAAATTCTCAAAAATCTTTTCGCCAAGATACTGTTATTTTCAAGGCAGGGTAGAGACCTTAACTTTTGCGGACGTGTGACCAATTACAGATAATCATGCTACAGGCTTTGCTATAGAAGGCATAAACCGGCTCTTATGAAGAATTTTTCCATTTACTTATGAAAAATTTGTATTCCTCGTCGTGCTTCGCTGCGACATTAATAACATATGAACTCCAGATACGGATATGCATGGGAGCTGCCACTTATACTCGTCTTATCTTACCCGCTTTGGACTCATACAACATTTCTAGTATCTCACTTTGTTTGAGAGGTGCCCCACAAAATTTTGGTACGACTACTCATATTATTAGTTATGAACCTGCACATAGCTTTTGGCAAGATCACTCACATTAATAACCAATAAACTCACACAAAGTTTCAATATTCTCGCTATCGTAGGTTTCCATATACATACATATGATGACCACGGACCATGACCAATAGTCATATATTTGGTGAAAATGCTTTAACAAAAATTCAGTCCAAATTATCTGTCAAAGAGATATACATATGTAAATAAAAGCACGTAAAAAACAGGACCGACTATACAATAGTTTATAACATGCGTTCGAGACAGAGTCTTGGATTCAACTTTGCTGAGGCAATAATTGGATATAAAAATAAGCATAAAAAAAGTTAATGCTATTATTATTAATTTGTGTCGTGCAGATATGAAAAAGTTCAAATCTGATGCTATTTTTATATGGGAACTACGTAAAAAATAGAACCGATCATGATCATATTTAGTAAAGTCACTTACTTTGCTCAAAAACATAAAGTGGGTGTCAGCTTATTTGATGCAGGGCAAAAATTCAACTTCATCGTACTAAACCAAATAAGACACTGAAAAAATAAAAACGCCATTTTAAAGAACGTACTCTTTTATTTAAAAATGATATTTCACATAGTTTACAGTGTGTTTTGTTGATTTTAAATATAATAAAAAGTTAATAAACTACATTTCTACATTGAACAGCTTATTTGATGCAATCGATTTTTAACGAGTTGTAGTAGGTTTTTTGCTGGATTTATTAAATTGCTTTTATTTTTTCGGTATCATATTTGGTTCAGAAGTTAATGTACTTACGATGAAGTTAAATTATTATCCTGCATCAAATAAGCTGACACCAACTGTATATGAACCAAATTTTAAAAAAATTTATGCAATATTTGTGTCTATTGAAAGATTTAAGTGAAGATCGGGAATCAGATTTATATAGGGAATCAGCTATATCAGCTTATAGACTACCGGTTTGGTGGTCGATATATATATACGATAACCTAGATCTTACGACTATTTGAGTCAATCTGATAGGGTCAATTTGTATGGTCTGAACATGCATCGATTTTCACCAATTTCCATAGCGTTGGTCCCATGGTCAATAAATGCTTCTATACTAAGTTTCATTAAAATACCAGACGCCATGACCTTGCCTGCAGATAGAACTGTCTTCGACTTCTTTGTACACGATTTAAGTTCACTGTTTTGCTGTTTGTTACGAATCGATGCAAAAACTCTGTTTTATTGCGGTGAATCATCGACAAACAATCTATTGAAACATTTTCACGATACCGGTTTTGTTCTATTGTGAGGAAGTGCGTCATCCTTCTTGCGGATAACTTTCTCATCTCCAAATTTTCGGTCAATATGTGATATATAGCACTTTTTGAAATTCCTATCATTTCAGCTAGCTCACGCACCTTCAGCCGACGAACATGCAATACCATTTTGTGAATTTTCTTAACTGCTTCTGGCATAGCCACTTCCGTTGCCACTTTTCACACCAGTAATTTCTTTTAAACTACTGCCGCCTTCTTAACTCAAGCCGGGTTGATCTGGGACCGCCCTCAAATAGGGTATAAATAGAGTTGTGTTGCCAGGTAAAAATTAAGAAAACCCCTAAATTTAAGCGAAAAAAGTTCCCTAAAATAACATTTTGGATATTATTCTTTTAATTAGCAATTTAGAGTATATAATTTAGTATAGGTCACCTTCTCCGAGAAAAGGGACCTAGTGTGTGAAAATTAAGTGTTGAGAAAAAAACGCATTTAAAGTTTATACACCCTTTTAGGTACCAGAATCCACCGTTTTTGACACAACCCGTTTTTTGATACACTAGGTCCCTTTTCTCGGAGAAGGTCACATATATATATATAAAAAAATAAAAACAAAATCAAAAAATCCCTAAATTTTCTCGAAAAAACACAAAAGAGAATTTTATGTAATTATTAAGTATTAAATTCGTAAGAGAAAGTAAATAAATATATGTCCCATTTCACACAAGTCAATTTTTATTCCTCAACTTTGCAATTCTCTTCTAAAGTTGCCTTAATGTTCACACAGAGTAATTTGTTTCAAGCAATATTCGTTTTCTTTTGCTTCCAATTCTTACTTTTTTGCCAGTTCATTATACCCTATACCACTATGTGGTTTGGGTATAATGACTTTGTGCTGCTGTTTGTAACTACCAAAAATATTTGACCTAGACCCATCTTTTATTATACCGATCGAATCAGAATCACTTTCTGAGTTGATTTAACAATGTCCATCCGTCCGTCCGTCCGTCTGTGTGTCCTTGTAATCAAACTGCAACTTAGTAAAATTGGCTTTGTATGTGTTTATTGTATCCATTAATCAGTAGTTCAAAAATAATCGCTATTTTAAAATTCTTAGTCATAGGCCCCATATAGAGCTGCTTCCCGATCTTCACTTAAATCTATCAAAAAACGATAAATATTGCACAGATTATAATATAAGTGACCTTACCAAATATGGTCAGGATCGGTCCATTTTTTAACCTAGTCCACATATAAATATATCACCCGATATGAACTTTTTCATATCTGCAGCCAAAAAAATTAATAACAATGCCACTCAAATTTGGTTTTTGCTTATTTTCTATATCCAGTTAGTTGGACCGAAGAGATAGGGTTTCTAAACCATGATATAGGGTATCGTATGGTCGGTCTAGACCAGTGAAGGCCGTGCCAAACACGCTGGTGCTCGGCTTCTTATATGTATATAGCCGAACGAAAACAAAAATATTCACCAAAGAGTAAAAGTAAACAACAGTTTCATTCAGTCTTATTAAAGCTTTTGAACAAAGCAGGTCTATGTCGCATTGCCTTTTGAAATTCATATGTATATTTTTTTAATAGGTACACAGAGAATATTTGTTTAAAAGAAACCAAAAATGTTGAGAAAATTTCGAAGACTTGATAAACTATAAATTAAACATTTTCTATAAATTAAACATTTTCTATAAATTACATACGTCGCCTCCATTTACAACATTATAGCTGTCTTTTATGCATTTTTTTTTTTTTTAATTTTAAAAAATATCCATTTTCTGCAGGCTGGTAAGTTTTTTAGTTTTTGGTAACACACCACCTAATAACCTTTGAAATTTCTTATCTTTTTAAGTATGTATTGCTATTTTGTGTTTTTTTATACCCTATACCACTATGTGGTTTGGGTATAATGACTTTGTGCTGCTGTTTGTAACAACCAAAAATATTTGACCTAGACCCATCTTTAATTATACCGATCGAATCAGAATCACTTTCTGAGTTGATTTAACAATGTCCGTCCGTCCGTCCGTCTGTGTGTCCATGTAAAGCTTGTAATCAAACTGCAGGTCGCAAATATGAATGTATTTTGATGAAATTTGGTACATAAGCTTTTATCGGCCATGGGATGAACGCTATTGAAATTGGTGAGAATCGGTCCATGTTCAGACCTAGCCCCCATACAAATTACCCATATGAAATCGACATAAATTGCCATAAGATCCGAATTGTCATATAGATCTTACTCAAATTGGGTTTGTATGCGTTCATTACATCCATTAATGAGTAGTCCAAAAATGATCCCTTTGACCCCATATAGAGCTGCTTCCCGATCTTCACTTAAATCTATTAAAAAACAAAAATATTTTACTGATTCTTCTCAAATTTTGTTTGTATATATTTTTGCAAAATACAAGAGACTCTACCAAACATGATCAGGATCGGTCCATTTTTGGACCAAGTCCCTATATAGATATAGCATCCGATATGAACTTTTTCATATCTGCAGCCAAAAAAATTAATAAAAATCCCACTCAAATTTGGTTTTTGCTTATTTTCTATGTCCAGTTAGTTGGGCCTAAGAGATAGGGTTTCTAAACGCATGGTATAGGGTATCGTATAGTCGGTCTAGACCGACTATAATTTTCTTACTTGTTTGTTTTTGTTTTTTAAAGAAATGAATTTCTTAATATTACTTATTTGATTTAATAAACTTCAAACTTATGAATAGAAAAGATTAAATGCTCTTCACATTTTAGCTTACATTTTCAGAATGTAAGATTTAAAATTTTAAAACAACAAAATATATTTAAAATTTTACCGTATTCTTCGTGAACTCTACTATTTTCCCTTTTATGCATTCATATTAACATTAATACAAAATCTACACAAACCCATTTAATATCGGCATTGTGTTACGTCCATGGATTTCGATCAGTGTAGTACAACTAACACATGCTCATAAACACTATTACTAACTCAATTCTCTCGATGGCCACCACTGGTCTAGACCAGTGATGGCTACAAAGAGAAATGAGAATGTATTAGTTATGTTACAAAAAAAAGGCGATGGATTGGTACTATACACTGAACAAAATCACTTTAAATGAAAAATTAAATGGAAAAAAATTTTTTTTTGTTTTGTTTTTTCGCACTTTATTTTTCAACAGAATTTCTTGTATTTCTTTTATTTGTTGTCGGTCGCCCATGGTTCCCTAGTTACGTGCCGTAAATAAAAATAAAATAAATAAAATAATAATAAATAAATAAATAAGTAAATAAAATAAATAAAAAGCGTAAATCAAAATATGAATTCAAGTATGGATGAACATTTTTTATATTTTTTTGAATTTTTTTTTGATTTTTTTTTAATTTTTTTGATTTTTTTTGAATTTGAATTTTTTAATTTTTTTTTTTTAATTTTTATTTTTAATAAAAACTTAATTCATGTATGAATGATTAAACATCGTCTAAATGAAATGAAGGCACTCAGCTTCATTAAATATATTTAATGTAAATAAAAATTTTTTTCCCACTCTACTTTCCACATTTCAAATTAATAATAAAAAATTTTTACAACCAACAAAATTATTCGCAGTGTACGAAAAATGTTGAAAAAGAGAATCATAAAACCACTCAGTTGGGCTGTTTTTTTATTTCCAATTTCAAGCGTGTGTTGTGTTTTTGTTTTTTAACAAATATAGCGGCCGCAACCTGCTTGTTGAAAATTCGGCACACAACTGAATGAAATTATTATTTCTTATGCTCTTGCAGTTCGTTTTGTTAACATTCGTGTCGTGTATGTGAAAATTACGAAAAGCAGTCGGCCCCTCGGGGCATTGTGAACATCTATGGTCTAGAGTCTAGAGAGACTATAATTTTCTTACTTGTTTGTAAATGGGGATGTGATGGATCTTTGGGACAGAAACAATACAAACAAGTAGTATGTGAAAATATTTCGGACTCAGATATGTTCATGGTATCATTTGTACCATTGCGAAATACTGAAGGCCAATCAAATTTGAATTCAAAAAAGAAAGTCATGATGCCATTTACAAATAAGTTAGTGATATCAAGGCCCAAATTGCAACACTACAGCCATTACAATTACAGTCAGATGGGCAGCAAATTGAAGTAAACTACCAATTACCATATTTGACAACAAAAAATTTTTAATTTTTCAGTAATAATAGCAAAATCTCCAGTTGATTTTACTTTTTTTTATTTGGGTGTAAAAATTTTTTTGAGTGTAACATTAAAAAAATCCCATTATTACAAAAAATGTTTATAATTATTATTAAAATACATATATTAAATTTTTTTAATAAATAAAAAAATAATCACTTATTTCACTCTAAAAGTTAAAAAAAATCAAAAGTTCAACATTGACCTAGAATTCCTTAAAAAGTCCTCAATCATTTTTAATGTAATTAATACTGAGTCAAGCTGAACTAAATATCCATCCATTAAAAAAAATTACTTAAATATTTTGATCGGTTCTAAAGTTACAGAGTTTTGGCCAATGAAAAACGATTTTCAGCCACTGTGCACCGCTCAGGAATAGAACTTGTTCTAATTATACCCTATACCACTAGGTGGTTTGGGTATAATGACTTTGTGCTGCTGTTTGTAACAACCAAAAATATTTGACCTAGACCCATCTTTAATTATACCGATCGAATCAGAATCACTTTCTGAGTTGATTTAACAATGTCCGTCCGTCCGTCCGTCCGTCTGTGTGTCCATGTAAAGCTTGTAATCAAACTGCAGGTCGCAAATATGAATATATTTTGATGAAATTTGGTATATAAGCTTTTACCGGCCATGGGATGAACGCTATTGAAATTGGTGAGAATCGGTCCATGTTCAGATCTAGCCCCCATACAAATTACCCATATGAAATCGACATAAATTGCCATAAGATCCAAATTGTCATATAGATCTTACTCAAATTGGGTTTGTATGCTTTCATTACATCCACTAATGAGTAGTCCAAAAATGATCCCTTTGACTCCATATAGAGATGCTTCCCGATCTTCACTTAAATCTATTAAAAAACAAAAATATTGCACTGATTCTTCTCAGATTTTGTTTGTATATATTTTTGCAAAATACAAGAGACTTTACCAAACATGATCAGGATCGGTCCATTTTTGGACCTAGTCCCTTTATAGATATAGCATCCGATATGAACTTTTTCATATTTGCAGCCAAAAAAATTAATAAAAATCCCACTCAAATTTGGTTTTTGCTTATTTTCAATGTCCAGTTAGTTGGGCCTAAGAGATAGGGTTTCTAAACGCATGGTATAGGGTATCGTATAGTCGGTCTAGACCGACTATAATTTTCTTACTTGTTTTTAGTTGTTTTCTGAGGGGCAAACAATAAAAATGGCAAAAAAAATAGCTTTTCTTTGTTGTGTCAATCTGTAGCGCGATTCAGTAACTACTTTTTAACGATAATAGAATTATTAGAAAAAGAAAACAACAAAATTATCGATTTTGGTATTAGTAAAATGTTTAAACGATATTCGCTATTGCTAAAGTCAGCTGTTGTTGTTATCTTAACGACAACTATTTTTTTGTTGTTTTTCAAGCGATAAAAAGTTAAAAAGGTTGAAAAGTAGTCATACATAAATAAAAATCATAAAATAGTGAAAATATTTTGCTTATATTATAAAAACTTTTTATATAAATAATAAATAATGACATTGACAATGGCATTTTGACAACTAACCGCTCAGAAATGACGCTCAGTAATAAGCCACTTGCCGCTCAAACTCGCCGCTCACCGCTCTGCCTCTTGCCGCTTTGCCGCTCATTGCGTGGCCTCGGCCTAATACTATTCATCATTAATTTAATCAAATTATTAATCATAAAAATTAAACGTTTCATTGGAAGAAAATGAAAATAAATTAACGTTAAAAAACTTGGTCTGAAATGTATACCTTGATATTCTGTGAAACTTTTGTTTTACAACTTCAGAAAGTAGTCTTGAAATCTTGCCAGAAAATTTAGTTAAATTGACATTGCATATGGATCAGTATTTTTTGTTCCGGGTTGTTGCCAATAATTACTACATTAGACTATGCCATATGTTAAGCTGTGCCTACCTTAAATATATTTCATAAAAAGTTTTGTATAATTTTTTTTCATTAGCTAAGTTGATCGATTTAGTCATCTTCGTTTAATAATATTTTATTTTTTTGTGTTTTTATTTATATTCTTGAAATTAAACAAAAAAAATTATGTTATAAAAATATATAATTTTATAATTTGCGAACTAACTAAAAAAAATCTAAATGCAAATAATTGGTTAAGAAAATTGTCTGAGGTTAATTGTAAGCCAAACATACAATTGTTATTGATATGACCCACTTTTGAAAGGTGTGATAACGGCAAGAAAACGTGATTTGTGGAGAATTTTGTGTTAATTAAAAAATACACATAAATAAGAATTTCTTTTATCATAAGTAATAAAATTAATATAAATTAGAATTACTTTAATTTCGCAGTTATTTGCATAAATTTTTATTAAAATGTTGAAGATCTTCTAAAAGTTTTCCACAATAAAAAATTAATTGTTTAAACTACAAATTAACAGATGTCACACAAAATAAAAAGAAAAGTGATTTAAAACATTTTTATAATTTAGAAATAACAATAATTATTAATTAGTCAATCTACGTCACGAATAAACTGCAAACGAAATATTGAAATTTTATTTGTTTTTTTTTTTTTTTTTCTTCAAAATGTAACAAAATGTAATTCCAAAAAAAGTCAGATCTTAATACATTAATGATTTGAGCCAAAAAATATGGTCGAGAAACTCTAGTACATATGTTACTAGTTAAGTTTAATGACGACACCGCAGTAGACATGTCGAATCTGACATTATAATGGTACACGTGCTATGCGCGTTTACTCATACGACTTATATTTGCGTTTTCTTTTTTATATCCGATGATGCTTTATTATTTTATACGTGTATTAACTCAACAACACTAAGGCAATCAAACCACTTGGTTTTTTGGTGATGATGCACCGTTTAAGGCCACCAAATTCCGATGGACTTTCAAAATAAATCGGAGTCGTCTTTCGCTTTAAGATCAATTCTGTATAGCTCGTCCAAAATCCATTGCCGTGCGATAAAACATCTATGTTGTGTTGAAACTAATATTGCCAGGTCATCGTGTGATTTATCATGAAATTGAGGCATGGATGGGTAACATATCCATCATTCGTATACATTTAATATTACATGAAGAAAAAGTTTTTTTTAACCAAGGAACAGGTAATTACTTAAGAAAAAGGTTTTTTTTTTAATTAAATTTACTTCTTTAAGAAAAGTAAAGGTATTTTTAAGAAAAGATACCTTTTTTAAAAAGCTGCTTTTGTTAAGAAAAGGTACTATTTTAAGGAGAGCTAATTTTTTTTAGAAAAATCACTTTTTAAGAAAATGTACTTTAAGAAACGTTACTTTTTTAAGAAAATTTACTTTTTTAAGTAAATGAATCTTTTCCTAACTTCGCACCCTGACAAGTACGAAGTAAAAATTAATGCACCTCTCGACAAATAGGATCACATTACTATTTCTGCATCCTCCTTTTCATACTCAGAATGAAACGTTCTATATTTATATATGAAAAGGCTCGTTGGGCTGAAATCAACGATTTTTATCGGCATTTTAATTGGAAACTTTGTTTCCTCGACGATAAAATCGATGCCACTGCGAAATTGGAATAAAATGTGGTTTTGCTTGGAATGAAAACATTTATTTCTTCAAAATTAATTTCGACTCAACCAAAGCATAAGTGTGGATATAAGTAAAGGACAATGCTAGTTCATCCATTCCAACTCTTAAATGACTTAATATTCACTGACCTGGTTGATAAAGCTAACCTTTTGGCGAAACAATTCGCAAGTAATTCTTTCTTGCCGGAAGGCCATTAACCACTGCCCGAACTTGAAAGAGTACCTCATACTATGCCCAAAATATTTTTCGAGCTCGTGCTGTTAAGAGGATCATTGTAAACAAATCATCGGGACTGGATGGCATATCAGCAGTGTTCATAGACGTTATCGCGTCCATTAGCAAACCTTTTTAATGCTTCGTACCGTATGGGTACGTGTTGAAAGATTGTCAATGTCCAGCCAATCCCAATAAAGGGTGCAGCTAACAACCCTGAAAATTACCGCCCAATTGCAATATGCTCTGCTTTTTCAAAGGTAACGGAGAGCATGTTGGATCACCATCTTATGAACTACCTACTGCTTAACGACAGAAGTCGTAGAAGTTGTTCTACAGGCGAACTGATAGCGGTTCTTTCGGATCGCAGCAGTCAGTCCGATTCAGTGAAATAAAGGATCACCATCTTATGAACTACCTACTGCTTAACGACAGAAGTCGTAGAAGTTGTTCTACAGGCGAACTGATAGCGGTTCTTTCGGATCGCAGCAGTCAGTCCGATTCAGTGAAATAAAGGTTGTTTCTCTGAATATTTCCAAGGCTTTCAATCGTGTGTGGAACAGCGCACTCTTGTCAAAACTAATTGCGTTTGATGTTGGTAATGACATCTCTCGATTTATATAGAATTTTCTCTTAGATTTACTATACATGTTGTTTTAGATGGGGTCTCATTCAAAAAGTTTCAGTTAAACGCAGGGGTACCGCAAGATTACGTTCTTTCTCCTTCACCTTTTCTTATGTTTCTTAATGACCTTCTATGTCAAACTTCCAATCTTATTTACTCTTTTGCAGATGACAGCGAGATTTGTCATTCATATTCATTCGATCAAAGGCCAAGCCTTTGGAAGATTGGAAGCATGAGGCAATATATGAATGACACACTAAATCAAGACCTTTTGACAATCTAGAGTGAACATGGTCGATTTTAATGCTCATAAGACCCAATGTTGTTTATTGACCCATAAACGGGCCATGGAGTCATCAATATCGTATGTATCCATGGGTGGTGTAGATATTGACGAATCAGACGCTCTTGATGTTCTGGGCATGAAAATTCAGTGTGATGTCCGTTGGAATAAACACATTTGTCAATTGTCGAAATAAGATTTCAAGTGCCAAGGTTTCCTAAATCGGTGTAAGAAATACTTCACCCCATCTCATCTTCTTACTACTTATACCACCTACATCACACCAAAAATAGAATACAACTCCCACGTATGGGAAGGGGCTTCACAGTTTTATTTGGCAAGGAATGATTACTTTTTAAAAAGTGTGTTTTTGTTGTTGTGACCAATTGTTAATATTTAAATTAGATTTAAAAAGAGGGGTTACCTTACGGGCTATTTTTGGTCAATAATCTGTTTTTATGTGTAAATAAAAATCAATTAGATATCATGTTTCTGCTCGACGTTTCGTTTGCTTTATTCAAACTTCCTCAGGAGCGTAAATTTATTATAAAATCTGGCGACATATACAAATTAACATTATTAATAATTTCTAATTAAATATCTTAAATACTACATCACAGTTTAACTTACGATTCTTTGTTACATCGTCAGGGAATATAATTTGTAAAATTTATTTGTAAATAAAAAACTGGACATTACTTCACAGAATTTTAAAAAATATAAATAAATTTAATAAATATTGACAACACAGTACACGCAAAATCACAGGTCTAACTTAATATAGTATCACAGAACTTTAACTAATTTCTAAAATATTGCAACGGAGTATTGGAGCTTTGTGTTATCCTTATCTTCTCTCGTGTTCATTGCATGATGAATTCTCTCTTGTATTCGTAGGCTTTCTAATGTATAGCGTTTGTTTACTCTTTTTTCCTTATCTAATATCTTAATGTTATCAAAATTCATATTATGGTTGCATTCTTTTACATGTTGTGCTAATGCAGTTGTTTCTTTTTCCTTCTTAATATCGGCTTTGTGCTCCAATACTCTCGTCTCTAACCTTCGTTTTGTTGTACCAACATAAACTTTGTTACATTGCTCCCTTTCATTGCCATCACATTTTATTTCGTAAACAACGTTGTCAATTTTAAGTATATCTTGTTTTGTTTTGTTCTGCGTAAACAGTTGCCTAAGGGTTTGGTTTGACTTGTGTGCTATTCTTGTGTTTTCATCGTTGATCATATGTTTCATTGTTTTTGTCTCCGTTAATTTTGGGATAAATGGTACACTGCAAAAAACCAAATCTTCTTTACGGTCATCATTTTTGTGTTTTGTATTATTTAGTGTTTTGTTGATTAAGTTGTTTATTATAAATATTGGGTAATTGTTCATAGTTAATATGTTTCGTATTTTGTTTATATTATTTTTCTTAAATCTTTCGTCGCTTATATGTAGTACCTTTTCAATGAGATTTGTCGCCGTGTTGATCTTCATTTTTATCGGTTGGGTGGAGTTATAGTTGATCATCGTTCCTGAGGATGTCTCCTTTGTGTACCAATTAGTTATAAGTTTATTATCGTCTTTTATTATTTTTATATCAAGGTAAGGAATTTCTCCGTTGATCTCTCGTTCTATTGTAAATTGCAGTTTGTTGTGATACGAATTAAGTGTTTTTAAAATCTTAGTTTCATCTGATTTCTTTATTATAGCAAATAAATCGTCGACATATTTAGTAATTAGTTTGATTTTTACATTTTTCTCCTTAACTTTTCTCCTTAACTTAAGGAGAAAAATGTAAAAATCAAACTAATTACTAAATATGTCGACGATTTATTTGCTATACTTAACTTAAGGAGAAAAATGTAAAAATCAAATAATAAAAGACGATAATAAACTTATAACTAATTGGTACACAAAGGAGACATCCTCAGGAAGGATGATCAACTATAACTCCACCCAACCGGTAAAAATGAAGATCAACACGGCGACAAATCTCATTGAAAAGGTACTACATATAAGCGACGAAAGATTTAAGAAAAATAATATAAACAAAATACGAAACATATTAACTATGAACAATTACCCAATATTTATAATAAACAACTTAATCAACAAAACACTAAATAATACAAAACACAAAAATGATGACCGTAAAGAAGATTTGGTTTTTTGCAGTGTACCATTTATCCCAAAATTAACGGAGACAAAAACAATGAAACATATGATCAACGATGAAAACACAAGAATAGCACACAAGTCAAACCAAACCCTTAGGCAACTGTTTACGCAGAACAAAACAAAACAAGATATACTTAAAATTGACAACGTTGTTTACGAAATAAAATGTGATGGCAATGAAAGGGAGCAATGTAACAAAGTTTATGTTGGTACAACAAAACGAAGGTTAGAGACGAGAGTATTGGAGCACAAAGCCGATATTAAGAAGGAAAAAGAAACAACTGCATTAGCACAACATGTAAAAGAATGCAACCATAATATGAATTTTGATAACATTAAGATATTAGATAAGGAAAAAAGAGTAAACAAACGCTATACATTAGAAAGCCTACGAATACAAGAGAGAATTCATCATGCAATGAACACGAGAGAAGATAAGGATAACACAAAGCTCCAATACTCCGTTGCAATATTTTAGAAATTAGTTAAAGTTCTGTGATACTATATTAAGTTAGACCTGTGATTTTGCGTGTACTGTGTTGTCAATATTTATTAAATTTATTTATATTTTTTAAAATTCTGTGAAGTAATGTCCAGTTTTTTATTTACAAATAAATTTTACAAATTATATTCCCTGACGATGTAACAAAGAATCGTAAGTTAAACTGTGATGTAGTATTTAAGATATTTAATTAGAAATTATTAATAATGTTAATTTGTATATGTCGCCAGATTTTATAATAAATTTACGCTCCTGAGGAAGTTTGAATAAAGCAAACGAAACGTCAAGCAGAAACATGATATCTAATTGATTTTTATTTACACATAAAAACAGATTATTGACCAAAAATAGCCCGTAAGGTAACCCCTCTTTTTAAATCTGATTACTTTTTATTCACGCATAACATGAAAAAATTTCGAGGTGAACGTTTCTAGAGGCATGAAAAAGCGATTGATGCATTTAAAATGGTTTCAAATGAATGGAGAAGTATATTTATTTTCATAAAAAAGTAATTTTTGATCATAAATATTTATTTTCACCAGTTTTTTCTATAAATATGTATTCGATTATTCGTAGCATATCTATTTTACATGGACCATTCAAATTTTAATCAATATATATTTACACTAACGAAACTGGCCAGTCCATTTGGAATTCAGTTAAATTATTTTTTTCATGAAAGTTTGTTAGCCCAACTTTAAATATTTGTGTTATGTTCGTAAAGGTGTTTTTTTCTTTTTTAAATAAAAACATGCAAATTAATCATAAACTATTTCAATACATATTTATCCCCAAAACAACAAAAAGAAACAATCCCCATGAAGCAAAAACTAACAATAGGTGGTGCTGAAACTTACAAACGTATTTAAAAGGCATAATTTAAATGTTAGTCACTTTTAACTAATGATAACTACAGATGAAGTGAAACAATTATGGTACGAGTATACTATTTTAAAGAGATCAAATAATTGGAAAAAGTTTAGATAGAAGTTATTCAAGTATTATATGCAGAATCCCACAATTTGATTCTAACTTCAGTTTTAAAGAGTCAGAAATAATTTTCAATCACTTGCGGATTTCAATAAATTTTCACACAAACTCAGAAATAAATAAATAACACCTTAAGAATTTTGCCAATTGTTCAAAAAAATGGGTTTCTTATCATTACGGCATTTTTTATAAACTATTTTCTTTTGTTCACTTTTAAAGTGTGATGGAGGAGTTGAACCAAAAAGAATAGTGCAGGTGACCTTTGGTGACCTGGCTACATCGACAAGAAATGTTTGAAGAGTTACAAACAGTTACAATAAGACTGAGAAGCCGTTGAAGACAAAGAGCAGCCCGAACATCAACAAAAAACATCAATTGATGATCAATACGGCAAGTAACTCAAAGATTTGGTGCTGAAAAATCGTCGACGGAGAGTTACAGATCTTTCTGATTATTTTAGTACATAAAAAAGATCGGTTAAAAGATATTTTGGTCCTCAAAACCTTCAAATCTCATTTGGTTCCAAAAAGAACCAAAATGTTTGAAAAAGAGCAGCGCATTATGCGAGTATCTCTGAAACAATGCTTTCTGACTACCGGAACGAAATGGAACACACCGTTATGGACAATGATACTTGGATTTAGGCCAAGGCCCTTTTTTGTAACTCTTGTAAAAATTGCCCAAAAGGAGATTTTTTTTTAAACAAACTTTTTTTTAGATTACCAAAAGAATAAAGTGCCTTTGTGTGAAAACTGATTTTAAAAATCTTTTGTAGTTTTTCCGTTATAAAAATTCAAAGTTGTTGCTCGAAAAAGACAACAGTGGAAGGAATTTAGTTAAGTGTACTCCTCTCGCAAATGAAATGATTGAACAAAACACGACTCTTTCTGTAAATATGGCAATTTTTTTGTCAGAACGATCATCAATTCATTGCAGACAAAAACTAGTATCAAATATTTTAAAAGCGGAACTTTTTTTTGACCTAGACCCAACATAAAATTACGTTGCATTTACCAACTTAATCGATCTGCAGGCAACAAATTGGGCGTAGGATATCATAGTTATATTAAAATCAAATAAGAAAATTGTAGAGACTCTATCTGTTAGGTCCAACATATTAGATATAGAATATAAGCATAAACCAAATTTGACTGGCATTTTTTTTGCCTTCGGATATGAAAAAATTCATATTGGATGCTATATTTATCAAGGTTCAGAAAATACACAGATCAAACACACAATGTTCTGTTCTAAAGCAGCCAGCACATATTTTTATTTTCATATCAATTATGTGTGTTTCTAAATTTTGTACGGTGCCGAACACAATCATGACTGTGTTTCGTTTTAATATTTCGTTATCTACACGACCATTTTTCAATCACGTATTTTTTAGTGTGTGTTTTTTCTGATATTTATATAGGGACTAGATCGAAGAATGGACCGATCCTGACCATATTTGGTAAGATCACTTAGTTTTTGCAAAAACGTATATACACCAAAATTGAGAAAATTCTGTGCAACATTTTTGTTTTTTGATAAATTTAAGTGAAGATCGGAAATTAGCTTTATATGGAGGATATGACTAAGAATTGTCCTATATGATTTATTTATTTATGGACTACTGATTACTGGATGTAATAAGCTTACACAAGCCCAATTTGACCGAGATCTATATGATAAGTTGGATATTATGTCAATTTAAGTCGATCTCATAGGGGTCACTTGTATGGGGAATAGGTCTCAACATACACCGATTTTCACCAATTTCAATAGCATTCATGCTGTGGCCGGTCGAAGCTTATATACCAAATTCCATCAAAATATGTATGTTCATATTTGCGGCCTGTAGTTTGATTACAAGCTTTACATGAACACAGACGGACAGACAAACGGACCGACTGACATTGCTAAGTCAACTCAGAAGGTGATTCTGAGTCGATCGGCATAATAATAAATAGGTCTCGGTTTAATATTGTTGGTAGTTACAAACATCAGCATAAACTTATTATATTAAAAACAAGTAAGAAAATATGATGCGACTATACGATACTCTATACAATGACTTACGGAAAAGGGTCTGGATGAGATCATTAAGTGAGATTGCCATTTATTTGTTTTCTGCAGAGATGTTTATGTTCCATTCCCATCTTTATATTGTATGTGGACTAGGTTCAAAAATGGTCTAATTGTGACCATTTACTGTGATGTCACTTAGGATTACTGCTTGAATGTGTCTGGATAGATTCAGCGGAATACCAGAATGGTCACTGCGATTAAAAATGGTCCTCCACCGTTTGCCTAAGATATATATAATAATTTGGATCTTGTAGTAAGAGTATTTCAAATCAAACATATATTGTACTTTTTTTGGGGGGCTAGATCTGAATAAGCATAGATATACTCCAATATCAATAGCAATTGTTCTTGAGCCGAGAATTGTCACCTGTAAGGTGTAAGGTTTACATGGACAGGTAGATGGACGGACATCTTCAAATCGAATCCCACAATAACAAACTTATTATGCCCTGACCACTGAGTGGTATAGAGTATAAAACAAGCAAAAATTTGGACTCTGAACTGATGAATTTTGCCTTGATTCTAAGTGTTCTTTTAGGACTCAAAACCTAAACTTTCAGTCTTTTTAAAACTCATTGATGAATTATGAAAATTCTTTAAAGTGAAGACTACAAACTTTAAAATAAAATATGTATCATTTAGTACCACAGTAAGCGAAATTTTAAAATTTTTTTACATTTGTTCATTAAATTTTCTTTCTTTTTTGTACTTTGGTATTAACTAAACAAAAGCTTTATTTTTATAAAAAATTCTATAAAAAATAATCTTTCTTTTTCTATAAGAAAAATAATATTTGAGCGAAATTTTAATAGAGGCAAGCTGTAAATTTTTATACCCTCCATACCACTGTGCATAGAGTTATATATTTATATGAATCACCCTAATAGGGAGAAACCCTCTCTTCTTCTTATACTTCTATTCCTTATTTATTTGATTTCTTTTAATTAGTTTTATTTTAGATTTTGTTAATAATTATCAATTTCTTTCATTTTGTAATGTCAACAATTTTATTTTAATACATATTTCATTATCAACTATTTTCTTTATATGTTATTTACGTTACTTAACCGTTATTGTTAAAATCATATAAAATGGGCAAAATTGACAAGTTATTAGTTAGTTATTATAAATAAGTTCTTGTTACAAGTCGTGAGTATTAATGTGAAATAAATGTTGTTTTGAGTTGAACGGAGAAATATGTTTTAATTATCTTTTTTTATAACGACCGAATCCCGCCTCACACTTACCCACCACACCCGACGGAGGGGGCATGCCCCCTTAAAGTGGGACCGCGTACACACCATGGTCCAAACCCTGGCGGATTCCAAGAGCTGGCAAGTAGATTGTGTGATCGTAAATCAGCTACAGACTATGTCATCAGCTGATATTAGGAATAGACAAACTTAAAAACAATAAGTACAAAAAATAGCTATTTGAGGTATTCAATTATATCGCACTTTACTTTCAATACAGTACAATTAAAATCAATGAAATTGTGTATAACATAATAATCATGAAAAATTCTGCGGAAAGGATAAGAATTAGCATAATTAGTCCTAAAATAGTCCAAATGAAGCGGATTCAAATATCTTGTGATAAAAGAAACTCCGAGTCAACGTCACCATTCCCAAGTTTGAACACATGGTCCTCCTACTCTCAAGAGTTGGAAGTCTGATAAGTCTTAGTCTATTAGTATATGATGGTAAGTTATCATAACTCCAACCTAAACCAAGTAGATAGAATAGTAAAGACTTTCTCTGCACAGACTCAATTGTACTGGCGTGAACCTGATAATATGGGTTCCATATTATTGATGCGTATTCCAAAATTGATCTTATAAGTGCTGTATAAAGCTGTTTAGTAACATATGGATCTGAAAACTCCTTAGCCCAGCTTTTAACGAAACCAAGAGTAGTTCTTGCCTTATTAACATATGACCAATGAAGTGTAGTTTCCTATTCATAAGTACACCAAGATCTAGAAATGTTTGAACGGTATCCAATACTATTCTATTAATGCAATATTCGTTAAAAATTATCCCCTTTCTGTGAAATGCCATATGTTTACATTTCTTAAGATTCAGTTCCATCAAGTTCACATTACACCATTCAACTAATAAATTAAGCTCACGCTAAAGAGTAATATGACCATTTATGTCATTGAAACTGTGAAATAACTTAAAATCATCTGTATACACAAGGACGTTGCAATTCGAAATTACAGTCGGAAGATGGCTTACTAATAGTAAAAACAATAACGGGCCCAAATGACTGCCTTGGGGAACGCCAGAAGTAACTCTTATAGTTTTAGATCCAATATTGCGGAACATGACCCTTTGAGATCTAAACGTGAGATACGATTTAATCCATAAAATAATAGATTCATGTATGCCAATGAGTCTTAGTTTGAGAAGTAAAATATTATGATCCACCCTATCTAAAGCTTCACTAAAATCAGTGTATATCACATCTGTCTGCTCACCACGGACGAAACCTTTGAAAACATGAGTCAAAAATTCTAGAAGATTAGTAACTGTTGATCTCGATTTTAAAAAAGCCATGTTGAAATGGAGACGTAGTCGACTTTAGTTTATAAGTAACAAGTTTTTCCATTAACTTAGAAATATCACTTAGCTTAGCTATTTACCTATAGTTAAGTACATTCACCTTACCACCTGACATACAAAGGTATAATAAATGATTCTTTCCAAGAAGTAGAAAAATAAGCACTATGCAATAGACTGTTGAAAATATACGTTATGGGCACACTTAGAACTTGAGCGCAATTTCTCAAAATATAAGCAGGAACAACATCACGACCAGGCTTGTATGAAAATTTCAACTGAATCAGAGACTTAAAAACAGTTTCCGTATAAAAGAGCGGAATATTTGATACCGATGCAACTTTCATTAAATATGGATAGTTAGCGACGGCTAAAGTATTTGAAATAGAATTGCTATACGTGGACTGGAAAAAATCAGCAAGCATATTCGCAATATCAAGATAATCAAAGGATGAGTTATCGGTGCAAAACATTGTAGGTGGGAACGACGAAGATTTGCGTTTAACACGTACAAAGTCAAAGAAGGACTTTGGGTTATTAGCAAAGTTTGATTTTAAATTATCCAAATACCTCGTATAGTAATTATTGTTCAGTAAATTATAATCAGCGCGAGCGGTAGAATATTTACCATAATCTAAAGTTCAACAAGATTTTGCGTATATTATAAAAAGGCGAGATTTTCTGTTTTTCAGCCTCGACAATTCCTTTGAATTCCACGGACCACCAGTATGCTCAAAGTGCCGATGGGAAAGAGGAATGCATTTAGAAAAACAATCGTTAAAAAATATCACAAAATTTTAAATAAATAATGTCGTCCATCTCGAGGTCTGTTTTTATTAATTTTATTTTTATTAATTTATATTTCAATATTTCGCCAACCTCCGGTTGGCATCTTCAGGATCTTAAATTATTCATAATTACACCACTGTTCAACAAAGACAATAACAAACATAAAAATACATAGAAAATATACAAATTAAACTCACAAAAAAGGCGCGTAACTATAATTAAACATACATGACGTGTCAACGAGTTTACATCTAATATTGCACTAAGTGATCTTATTTTATTTTTCTAATTATATGTCCTCTGCATGTCTAATTGCATGTCCTCTCTCCGCACAGTGGGCCGCAAGTGCTGTTTTTTGTGTTGTAAAGTTTTTTCTATTTCTCAGGTCTGATTTATGTCCTGCTAATCTAGTTTTTAATTTATTCTTAGTTGTTCCAACATATACCTGATTGCATATGTTGCTTTTGTCTCCTTCGCATTTTATTTTATAAATTAGATTGGATTTAACAAGTTTGTTTATTTTGCTCTTCGTGTTGGAAAAAAGTTATCTTAATGTCTTAACAGCTTTTGGTGCTATTTTGGATTTTTTCTTGTTGTATATGTCCGACTTCTCAATGCACTCCGAGATTATGGGTACGTAGTTACCGATTTGTATGATTTTGTAGGTTTCTCTTTAATGATGTTGTTAATTATATTGTCCGGGAATGAGTTCTTTTTTAATATGTCTTGTATCCTCTTCATGTTATCGTTATGAAACTGTTTATCACTGGTAGTTAATACCCTCTTCATAAAATTGTTTGCTGTATTCATGATAATATTTCTTGGCTGGCATGAGTGATAATTGATTATTCAATCAGGTATATGTTGGAACAACTAAGAATAAATTAAAAACTAGAGCAGGACATAAATCAGACCTGAGAAATAGAAAAAACTTTACAACACAAAAAACAGCACTTGCGGCCCACTGTGCGGAGAGAGGACATGCACCAGACTTTGAAAATGTGGAGATTTTACATACCGAAGAGAATTATAAGAGACCCTTTACATTGGAAATGCTACAAATAATTAACACACCAAAGGAAAAGAGAATCTATAATATTAATAGGCTAGGCGATTTCTAGTGACTGATGTTTTGTTCTACCGTTTTATCCCGGCTTTGACCAAACGTATATTATTTTAAAGGTATCTCTTTTTAGCCGTGTTGCAGATTTACAGATTTTTAAATTTTCTCCTTTATTTTGAGTAAATTGCATTTAAAGTTGCTATTAACACATACATAAAATTATACATATGGTATGTGTGTGTTTATTAAATTTGTTAATGTGTTTGTAATAAAAATGAGTTTGTTTTTTGTGTTGATTTGTGAATTGGCTATAATTGATTAGCATACTTTAGGGTCTTTATTTAATGAAAAAATGAAATTTCCTAGAATTTGCGCTCGAATTTCGAGGGCTTAAAATCTGCTAGTAAATTATAAAATGGACACAGAAAATTGTGCACATAGCTATAGACATATACATAATTAGAAAAATAAAATAAGATCACTTAGTGCAATATTAGATGTAAACTCGTTGACACGTCGTGTATGTTTAATTATTGTTACGCGCCTTTTTTGTGAGTTTAATTTGAATATATTTGTATATATTTTTATTTTTTATTTTTGTTAAGATCCTGAATATTGAAAAATAAATTAATAAAAATAAAATTAATAAAAGCAGACCTCGAGCTGGAAGAAAATATTTATTTAAAATTAAAACATAAGGTCGAATAAAAATACTCATTAGACAATATCATAAAATTTTACCAAACGGAAGACCATGGTAAAAGTATTAATGACCAATTAATATGACAAAGCAGTTCATTTAATTTATTATAATCACTACGTTTGAAGCAAAATGATTTACTCATCGCAGTATTTAGCCCCGTTATAGGCTCTTCTTAGCCAACATCAAGAATTATACCAAGAGTAGGGTGATATCGATCTTCAGGTAAGGATATTGGGTCAGTGCAATTCACTACAAAACTTTCAACATTATCCACAAAAACTAGATCCAACATTTTGTTCAAGTTCAAAATACAATTTATCTGAAATACCGCCATATCAGATATTCTCTCAAGAAGTGAATCATAAAAGGGAAATGTAGTAGATAGAATAAATTATAAGGAACCAATTACGTTAGGTAAATTGAAATCACCAAGTATTAAAAGTGAGTCACCATGTTTCAGACAATTACTTACAGAGGAAATCGCATTAACATGAGCATCATATACTGTATTGATAGAGCATTGGGGAATATAAGAACAAGTGATATAAGTAGTTTTACTCGGGAAAATAACTTTCACACACATGAACTCAATTAAATGCAACCAAACTTGAGGTAAACTTACTATCTACAGCTATTAGAACCCCACCTCCAGCCTTTAATAGTCTATCACGTCGAAATATCTGAAATGTAATCGACATAATCCCCGTATAAAGTACATTCCCACGAAGTCAAGTTTCCTAAGTACGACAACATCGAAATCCAAATCAAAACTATTATTATAATGGTTAGAAAGCTTCGTATTATGGCCACGCACATTCTGATAAGCAATACATATTTTATATGACCTTCGAAACATGAGTTTCCCGGCGGATAATGTTGATTTCGGAAATTAGATGGGAGAACCGCTGGCTTTAATCTAGGATTTTCCCTGTACACGTAATCACGAACTAAAATCCCAATAGGCCCAAAATTCAGGGTGAATAATTTTATCAAATATCTCACATGGGACAATCAACCTGAATTAACATTAATCATAAAACACAAAATGTCCAAGCCCACATCGATTTATGAGTTGACGTAGAACAATAAGTCATCGGCAGTTGTATCCCGAGCAAGACGCGACACAAAAATGGTCTTTCGGGGTTTCACGTCGGTAAACTTTTTAGGTCCCGAAGGCAGTTTTTCAGAAACGTTGTTTCCCTGATCGTTCAATGGAGCAGCACTCTTAGATGAACATGTTAGAGCACGCTTTAGGTCAATTGAGACAGTAAAATTAAAAGAAGGCATCGGGGAAGAATTTATAACCGGTGTGGCAGTGACAGATTCAACCGGAGGAGCCGCAGTTGAATTTGTAGAAGTAGATGGTAGAGGGGAAGCAGCGTTCATATCAATCAAGTTCATAGGTTCAGAAATCGTTGAGAGCGAAGTTTGAGGTATAAAGGTTATTAATGCCGATGACTTTTTACTTTTAGGAGACGACGGATGAAGAGTACCAGCAAATTTATCTTAATTATGGAATTTAGTAAATAATTCACCATATTTAGAAAATTTAGCTTGTAAAGCAACAAGATCGTTATTAATCTGTTCAAACTCGTTACGAGAATTTTTAAAAAAGTTATAAAATTCAACGCCAATCACTCTGCAACAAGGGTATGTCCACTGAAGGTGTTTACCCGTATCAGCAAGAGCATCAGCATCACGTGGTGGTGGTAATAGAAAGATAGATAGAGATAATAATGCGAGAGATAGTCTAAGAGTCACGGTGTTATGGGGGGTCCGGGTTTCATGAAATTTTGTAAGAGTCTTTTAAAATTCGAAGAAGAAGAAATTTTTTGTTACAGTACAGTACATCCCAAATGAAAAGGTCCAATGCATAGCTAGCAAGAAACCACACGTTCAGTCCCAGAAAATGTGAATTTTTCACTCGAACAGCCCATTATGGTATAAATCTGTTTAAACAACACGGAAATGAAAAGATGAAAAGACACAAACCAGTTGCACTTCACAATAAGTTATGGATTCGAAAATCACTAGATCGAAGAGCTTACCAATATAGAGAAAAGCTTACCAGTATAGAGAAAAAAAAATGTGAAAGAACAATATGTAAACAAGTAGAACAAAATAAATTTTGTTATTGTTACACAAAATAAAAAGAATATCGTTGTTGTAGGTTAATGCACAAAAATTAATCTAGATTATAAATCACTTGCAAAAAATCACAAACAAACAAAGTGACCACTTCACAATAATGCTTATTATCAAATTTGAACTTTAGACAACACTTTCTTCAAAAATTGTGAATTAAACACGGAAAAATTTAGAAAATTTCACAAGACGCTTCATTAATTATTTATTTTTATTTATTTATTAGGTCACTGGAATAAATCCTTCCAGACCTGTATAAATGATATAATTACATATGTACATATATTGAAACAATTAAATAGTTTTACAAATAAAAAATAGTTAGGAATTTAAGAAAATAATGATATTATGCTTAATTACATCAGTGTTCAACGAAAAATCAATTAATTCATAAAAATTATTATAATCACAACAAATTCTTCAAAAAGGATCAGTTAGAGCATAGTTGGTTTTAAAAGATTTACCAAAGAGTGATTGGAATTGGCGTGATACTCGTTGAGGAACGTTAAACGTTATATTGTTGACAAGAAAGTCAGAACAGATTTCACCATTAATTAGGTTGATCATAAATGTTACTTTTAGCATAGTCCTACGGCTTTCCAAAGTAGGTAATTTTATTAATTTAAGTCGATCAACGTATGAAGGTAGATTAATAGCAGAATTCCAAGGTAAGCCACGTAAGCAAAAGAGTAGAAATTGTTTCTGTACAGACTCGATTCGTTGAATATGAATGTTATAGTAGGGATCCCATATTATTGACCCATATTCTAAAATAGGTCTTACAAGAGATGTAAAAAGTTGTTTGGTTATGTAAGGATCAATAAATTATTTAGCCCATCGTTTAATGAAGGCGAGTGTACCTCTAGCTTTATTAACTGTCATGGTGACGTGAGATACAAAGTTTATTTTAGGATCAAGTAGAATCCCTAAATCCAGAAAAGTATCAACAAGTTCAAGCTGATATACGCCCAAAAAGCAGTTAGCAGGAAAAACATTATTTCTAGAAAAACGCATACATTTACATTTTTTCAAATTTAGTTCCATTAGGTTACGGTTACACCACGAAAAAAAATTGTTGAGACCTGATTGAAGATGAATATGATCATTATGTTGACAGTAACTTAAAAAAATTTTAACATCATCAGCGTACATTAAAACGTTGCAAAAATTTATCACTTTTGGAAGATCATTGATGAAAAGGGAGAAAAGAATTGGTCCAAGATGGCTGCCTTGAGGAAGACCAGAAGTCACAGTAATATCTTTAGATGACACATTATTATACATTACATGTTGTGTTCTCTCAGAAAGGTATGATTTTAACCATTTAAGGCTTAATGGTGTTAAACCTAATAAATCCAATTTGATCAGTAGAAAGTTATGGTTTACTTTATCGAAAGCCTCACTAAAATCGGTGTATACTGCATCCATTTAAACACGACTAACCACAGTATACGTTGCCAGATCTCTATAAGATATATATCAGTTTGTCATTCGGTTTGTAATGCATCAACATAAGTCATATATCACATAATCATATATTTTTTTGATCCTAATAACAAGACGCGCGGAGTTAGCGATGACCGTCCATCTGTCCGTCTGTCTGTGGAAATCACGATCACACCTTCAATAACTAAGCTAGACACTTCTTTTTTGCAAAACATCGTTTACTAACATCCCGATTCAAAATGGGGTTTAAAACCGAGGATAGCACATTGGCTATACACAAGCGTCCTTAGACCTATTTTGACTTACGCATCCGTAGTTGTATGGACTTCAAAGAATGGGAAATGCTACATTAATCCACTCCAGAAGATACAGCGCCTCTGCTGCATACGAATCAGTGGTGCAATGTGGACTACATCTACGAGGGCTTTAGAGACTACTAAATATAAAGTATAAAAAAATTTTATACACTCCTCACCACTATGCAGAGTTTGTCACTTCGTTTGTAACGCATCGAAACATTAATTTGTGACCCCATACAATTATATATTCTTGATTCTTATATCAACTCGTCCGTCCGTCCTACTATCGTTGAAAGCACCCTCATTCACAAAATATATTGTTTGTATAAATTGTTTGTACTTATTTCTAGCAGGTTGGTATTGTAAATGGACCATTGTGCCAAGATATGGTTTAAAATATAGAGATGCCTATAAAAAATACTAAAAATTCTGTGTGTTTGTTGTAATAATTTAGAACCAAGTTTTTCATTTTTTTTTTTAATTTTTAAAATATTTTGTTTATAATTGTTATAAATATATTAGTGCAATAAGTCATAATATTAATGCAAACGAACGCCAAGGTGGAGGGTTGCAAATATTCGGCATAACCGAATTTGTTTTGTTTATGCTTATTTTTGTTATTTTTTAACTTTTTGTTTTGATTACTTTAAACTCAATATTAAAAAGGAAATAATTTAGATTTGTTCGCTCTCTCATTCACGGTTCGCGCCCCAATCATGATTGAACCTACATGATTCGCCATACAAAATTTTGAGAGCGAACCAACTTGGTTCATTTTGAATCTAGTTACGAACCACGATAAATGTACTTTCATCTCCAATTTTGATAAAGTATATATTTACATATATACATATATATATATGCAAATAAAAATGGAAAAAATTAAATAGTGAAACGTAAAGTGTAAAAGGATGTCTTCAAAGATTTGCAAAAAAAAAAACATAAACGTCAAAATGAAACAAGAACACTCGTCTGAACACCAAGGTTCGCAAGCGTGATTCAGAGAGCGAATCAAGTGGTTCATGTTGCCGTCTGAACATGCTATAAAACAGATTCTAGTTGCCTTTCTAATGGTACACATTTTGTTCTGATCCGACAAAACAATGCAACAGCCATTCTTGGGGCGAGCAAGTTCAAGCCAAGTTGAAAGTACTAGGCCAATTTAGTAAAATCTTTAAAGGCCAATCTTTTATATGATCTTTTATAGTTTTTTCTTATCTTGATGTTTGTTTGCTTAGAAGAGAACCAAGTTTCAGAACGTCCTCATCCATCAAAGACAAAAAATCAAAAAATAGGGCTTTCTTTATTTTTTTCTTTCCAGGCATGCCCGTTTTTCAAAAAAAAAATGAAAAACTAGTTTTGTTTCAAAAAAAATATGTACTAAAAATGATGGTATAAAAAATTAAATTTTTAATAGATTAATTTTCCTACAAAATGTATAAAATTCTTTCGAATTGCCTTAGAAATAACAAAAAAAAACTTAAAAATATACGTAAAATCCCCAATATATTCCGTTCTGAAAGGGTTAAGAGATCATAATATACACCAAAATAAAGCTTGCGTTCTAGCTCTCTTTTAAGTTAAACACACACATTAAATAGGTCACTTTCTGAGATAATGTCATGTTTAAACAAATGCAAAATTTTAAATAGGTTCACAAGGGATTAATGCATTTCGAATTTCGAAATATCAAATTAAAGGCACTTAAATTAGCTTTAGCCTGGGGTGGCAATAGATTGGAAACTTTTACAAAATTCTGAATTTTCCAATTTTGTTTTTTAATAATTTCGCGTGAAATTATGAAATTTTATAAAAAATACAATTTAAAAAAATGCCAAAACAATGGAAACTTTTAAACTTCTGCACCAGAGTTGATCAAAACCATAAAAATAGAAGATGGTATGAAAGAAAATATATAAAACCTTTATCGATATTAATGTAAACGTAAAACCGATGTGGAGGGTACTAAAGATTCGGCACAGCCGAATTTAACACTCTTACTTGTTTTTTCTGAAATTAAGCTATTTTATTTTAATATTTTTTTTCTTTTTTAGGTAAATACAACGTAAAAATTTTTAAGTTAATCAAGAAAATTATAGTCGGTCTAGACCGACTAGCGATACCACGTACCATGCACTTAGAAAACAGGTTTTAAGTCCAAGCATAAAAAAGGCATAAACCAAATCTGAGTGGAATTTTTATAAAAATTTTTTCTGCAGTTTTGAAAAAGTTCATATCGGATGCCATATTTGTATGGGGACTAGGTGGAAAAATACACCGATCCTGACCATATTTGAGAATAATCTGTGCAATATTTTTGTTTTCCACAGGTTTAAGTGCAGTTCGGGAAGCAGCTTTATAAGAACTGTCCTATATATATAAAGGGTCCGCCATCTAACGTTTTTTTTTTTTCAACTAGTGCTTATTTCACTTAGCTCATGTCTGATTTGACAGGTAATTAGTTTTATCCTTCCGCTGAACGAATATGATTGTGTATATGCTTGAACAACGCTGTAAAATATTGCGACATTACTTTGAAAATCATGGTAATGTTGCAGAATCGATTTACAGAAGATGCCGATTTTGCCAAAAAAAATCATCTTTTCACATGAAGCTCATTTTGATCTTGGCGGGTATGTAAACAAGCAAAATTGTCGCATTTGGGGCACAGAAAACCCGCACGCATACATTGAAAAGCCGATACACCCAAAACGAGTCACTGTTTGGTGCGGATTTTGGTCCAGAGGCATAATTGGGCCATTTTTCTTCGAAAATGAGCAAGGAGTGGCCGTTAAGTCAATGGCGATCGTTATCGGGCCATGTTGAACGAATTTTTGTTTACAAAAATTGAAGAGGAGTATATTGGCAACATTTGGTTTCAACAGGACGGCGCTACGTGCCACACAGCCAAAGCTGTACTCGATGTTTTGCGCCCTGTTTTTGAAGATCGCATTATCAGCCGCAGAGCTGATGTCGTTTGGCCACCTCGGAGCTGCGATTTGACACCGTTGGACTATTATTTGTCGGGTGCCCTCAAAGATAAGTGTTACGCCAACAAGCCAGAGACAATTGACGCTTTAAAGGACAATATTCGTGAAGCCATTGGTGAAATACAGCTGCACACAATCGATAATGTGCTTAAAAATTGGACCGATCCTGTAGGCTACTGCATGGCCAGCCGAGGCAGCCATTTGAATGAAATTATTTTCCAATATTAACAGGAAGGATTGTACATTCAAATAAAAAAAGAAATTTGAGATAATATTCATTAGTTTTTTTTTTTTTTGTAGCATTTTCAAAAAAAAAAAGTTATTTGGCGGACCCTTTATATATTTATATACTGATTAATGGATGTAATAAACACACACCAACCCAATTTGATCGAGATCTTTATAATAATTTGGATCTTATGGCAATTTAAGTCGATCTCACAGGGCGTCATTTGTATGGGGACTAGATCTGAAAAGGTATCCATTTTCACCAATTTCAATAGTGTTCGTCATATGTCGATAGAAGCTGATATACCAAATTTCATCAAAATATTTTCATATTTGCGACCTGTAGTTTCGGTACAAGGTTTACATGGACACACAGACGGACGGACGGGCAGACATTGCTAAATCGACTAAGAAAGTGATTCTGAATCGATGGGTATAATAATATATGGGTCCAGGTCAAATATTTTTGGTAGTTAAAAACATCAGCACAAAGTCATTATACGCTGACCACATAGTAATTAAGGGGATAAAAAGAGTTTTTAATTTTATGATGTAATTATTTTGGTATTGCCCGTTCAAATCGTCACATAGATATTTTGTTGAAAGTTTGCATTGTATTGTCTTTCACTGTATATATCAAATCCGATACCAAATGTCAAAGTTATATAGAAATCGATGTCAAAACAGGGAAAATATTGGCTTCCGACAAAAAAAAATGTAATCACCACAAAAGCCATATCGCCCAAAAAAAAAAAAAATCGTGGCCCTGCCCTAAGTAGACTTCTTCCGAATATTTTGAGGCGGTAAGTTTTTTTAAAAGTTAGTAGACAATATTATAGTCCAATATGTTAGATTTTTAATGCTTACCAATTAAAGTTGCCTTTTTTTGTACATATATTTCAAATAGCTAGATGTTTTTTTATATTTTATTATTGTATTATTATTTATTGTGAAATTTTTACATTACTTTGGAATTCTTTTCTTGCAACTTTTCATAAACAGTAATATTTCCAAATCTTTGAACAGTTTCACAATATTAGCAAATGAAAAATTCTTGCTAAATTATATTAAATTTCTAACACACTTTCAACAAAACTGGACAACCGGTACACTAATATGGCATGTTCCACTTAGAATTGACACAATTTTAAACCGACAGCATTCAACTGAAGATTGAACAAACCAACAAAAAAACAAATTTATATCTTCAATATTCACAGGAACAAACGGAATTTCTTTCTAAAATATGATAGTGATGATTATGGTGATAATGATGATGATGATGATTACGATTAAGTTGATGTTGATGTTGCAGAAGAAGACAACGACGACACCGATTAACATACAAACAAAAAAAGAATTACCGCAAATAAAAGAGCGACGTTTCGCTTTGCTTGTATATAAAGTACGTTAACAAGGTGTTTAAAAACGCGAAATTTACGTTACTAAACAACAACTAGCACTCGTGTGCCTAGACGCATGCGCATAAGAAATATTTGTATAACCACACTCAAGCGCGTTTAAAACTGTAATAACAAAAGCTTATCACTTCAACAAGCTAAGAAGCACTACACCACCATGAAAAACCATCATCTTCATAACGAACGCGACGACCACGATGATGATGATGATGAGGAGTTTCGTACTAAAACATAAACAATAAACAAGAAATGCTAACAAATCGCTAGGCTTGTTTTTTCTTTTTTTTCTTTTTTATAGAGTACAAGTAATATAAAACAAGTAAGAGTGTTAAATTCGGCTGTGCCGAATTTTTTGTTACCCTCCACCTGCGTCTAAAACTTAATATTATACCCAATGTTGAGTACGGCTACCACATTAAAACTGTTGCCGATACTAAATCATTAATTCCGAATACTAATTAAATTTAAAATTAATTGTTTTTCTTTTTGGTCAGTTGCTACTATAATTTCTTTTTATAAAAAATAATGAGCATGTCTTCTATAGAAAGAATTAATTACTATTTGATTACTTGAGTAGAAATCCTACAAGTTCCCTAAGTCCTTCATAGAACACAAACGAAATTCATTATAAAACGCAGCCGGTGTTATAATACCCAAAGTTTGATCCATCTTAGAATGTTTCGAGACCTTAGAAGTTATACGATAACTAAAAAAAAATCATATGATTCTTGGCTAAAAATTATTAATATTAAAAATAAGCAAATTTTAAAATATTTTTATCTGAATTAGCTAGTAATATGTTAATTTAAGGATACATTTAATTCAAAAATAATATATATAATAAAAACAGGTAAGTTACTAAAGATAAAAATTAAAACTTTTAAATATTTAATTTTTCAATTTTCATTTTTCAATTTTCATTTCTCATGTTTCATTTTTCAGTTTTCTTTTCTCATTTTTCAATTTTCAATTTTCAATATTCATTTTCCATTTTTCATTTTCCATTTTCCATTCTTCATTTTTCATTTTACATTTTCCATTTTTCATTTTTGATTTAATATTTTTCCTTTTTTTGTTTTTCAATCCCTATATTTTGTTCAAATTGCCGATTTTTTTATTATATCGTAACAACGATAAAAAAATATGTGCCATACCACTTACATAGCTCATGGTAGCTGTGTTTGTTGGTATGATTGCCTCATTTTTTTTTGTGTCTGTTTTTGAACTGTGAATGTTGTTGTACAAAATTACATATTTACAACAAACACATTGTTTTTCTGTTTTTTTTAGAGGTGTGTACATATTTTTGTTGATATCTCACCTCAATGACTCCCGATTTGCTCCAATTTAAATACCAATATTATCGTATCCTTACCCAGGTTAATGGTTTATTTTGTGAATGAGCGTGATTTCAACAGACAGACGGACATCGCTATATCGACTCGAGCTGTGATAAGGATCAAGAATATGTATACCTTATGGAGTCGGAAATTAGTTTTTCGATGCGTCACAAACGGAAAGACAAACCTATGTATACCCTCTGCCATTGAGGTATGGAGGGTAATAATAATAATAACGACAACAACAACAACAGAAAACACAAAACACTCACTCGAAAATTCATACCAAAGATGTTCCCAACAAATAAAATAATGTGTTTAAATGAATGAATGAACTGAGTGAAGTGAAGTGCCAGCAGCCAACTGTTTGGTTGATAGTCTAACCTTTAAGTGAAATGTGTGACTATTTGTTACCACTTTTTTCGAACTTTGAAATATCTATATCTAGCTAAAATTTTTCATTATTTTATCGATATCTTAATATTGTTGCCTTGTTCGCTCTAATAAAAATTGTTAACGTTTTAATCGGTAAAAAATATTTTTTTAATAACACATTTTGTCGTTAACTAATATTTTTGAAAATTTTAGTTAACTTCTTTTCTTTTAAAAGTTTGTTATCGGTAACTAGAGTTGCTAAGGCAATAATATTGAGATAAACTATTTTTTTTAGAAAATCTTATTTCCGCTAATAACTTATCCTTATTAAGTTTTTTAATCGTAATCGTAATAAACATATTTTAAAATCTTTTTATCGAGTACTTGTTATTTGTGTTTAAAATTTTGTTTTAGTTTACTTCTTTTATTCTTATCGATATAGTATTATTGATAATTGTTTTTTTTAGAAAATATGTTATAAACTTACAAAGTTATATTTAAAATTTTTATTATTTTAAATTAATTTATCGATAACATAAAAAATTTTTGAATTTTGTTATCAAGTAATTCTTGTTGAACATTTTCTTTAATATCTTTTCTTGAAAAAGTTTGTTATCGATAACTAGATTTTCTTAGAGAATTATTTTATTACTTTATCGATAATGTAATATTTGTTGAAATCTTTGCATTGTTGGCTTATTCGCTCTAAAGAAAAATTGTAATAGATTTTATCGGTAACTGATTGCATTCAAAAATATTATCACCGGTCAATTTTTATTATATATTTTATATCATATTATCGATAATAAGTTATCCTCATAAAATTTTATATATTAAAGGTTTTACATATTTAAAATAATCGATAATATGTTATCCTGATAAAATTTTGTTGTGGATTAACATATCTTAAATACTTATTATGGAGAACCAGTTATTTTTGTACAAATTTTTGGCGAAGATTACTTATTTTATTGTTATTGATGTCATATTGTCAACAGTTAGTTTTCTTTAGGAAAGAAAGTAATATATTTTAAAAAAATATCGATAAATTAATATTTCTGGATATTTGAAAATTGTTAATTTTGTATCTTCATAAAAAATTATTATCGAAGCGTAAATTTTCGAAGAAAATAACGTTGTCCTGTTGTCGTTCTTTAATTTTAAGAAATTTTAATTAACTTCTTTTCTCTGAAAAGTTTTTAAGCGATAACTAGATTTGCTGAGAAAATCTTTTTGACGTAAATTAGTTTTTAAGAAAATCTTATTATCGATAATAAATTATCCTTATCTTATGTTGCAATCTGTTGAGCGATTAAAAACTAGTTATTTCTGTAATGTTGTTGGCATTTACTTGTTTTTTTGTTATCAACAATTATTAAAATTATTTATTCAAATTTTTTACGAATAACTTAATATTTGAGTAAATTTTTGTGTTGTTAATTTGTCCTCTCAAAAAAAGGGTTGTTTTCGATAAGAAATTTATGTTACAATAAACTAATTTTATCAGTAAATTATAACTACCGATATCGATATTACTATCATTATATTTCGAATTTATTTTGACCTTAAACCTAGTCACAAAAATATCATTGTACAATTAAGGGTTAAACTAACTGAGAGTAGATTGTGAGTTAATAAATGTTTGAACGTCTTTCAGAGAAACATGTTTTATTAGCCCAACATTTATCGCGATCTTGAACGAACATATGCAAATACTTATATCCCAACGTTTTCTTCTTCCACTTCCACCCAAAACAATGAGTATGCGGTATTAATGTAGCATTGACCGTTAAGAACACCACTACTACTCGTGCAACTATCATCAGCTTAATCACCTGTTTTTTAAATGCCTTTTAATAAGATCATTTTTGTATATTTTTTTTTTTTTTTGCTCATAACGAATAAACAAATGTGCCACACCACATTGTACTTAACATAAAAACATTTAAAAAAACAACATTACTATTATATATACATATACATAAATTTTTTTTGTTAAACTTTTTTTTTGTACATAGTTCCATACATATTTATTCGTATGTACATATGTACTTCCACTCACCTTGATGATGTTGGACTGCCAAAAACAATAACTGCTACAAGAAACAGTATCATAAACACTTTGTTACTTGGGTGCTCTACTAACAAAGATACGGGAATAACAATTTTGCGGTGGTTTAGAAGTTGTTTACTAAATCACTTTACTTTAACTTAACTTTTGTGCCACTGTTACACTTGACCGGCTTTTGCAACAACATTTTGGAAGAGTTTTAATGCGTTCATTGCACGGTGTTTGGAGTGTTTGTTAGGTTTGTGTGATGAGGTGTTTGAAGACTACTAAAATTAACGTTTGCAGTATTAGTCCGTTATATTTAATAACAATTTATTTAGTAATAGAATTGCTTTAAACTGTAAAATAATCTAAAGCAGTTTTCGTTTCGAAAACCTTGAAACTCCTGTTAGAAATTTTTTTCTAATGGCGTGAATGTAAATTAATCTTGTTCTTATTATACCCTATACCACTATGTGGTTTGGGTATAATGACTTTGTGCTGCTGTTTGTAGCTACCAAAAATATTTGACCTAGACCCATCTTTTATCATACCGAATAAGAATCACTAGCTGATTCAATTTAACGATGTCCGTCCGTCTGTGTGTCCATGTAAAGCTTGTAATCAAACTGCAGGTCGCAAACATGAATATGAGAAATAGGGCCTCTAAACGCATGGTATCGTATAGTCGGTCTAGACCGACTATAATTTTCTTACTTGTTTTTTTATATCCTATACCACTATGTGGTCAGGGTATAAGGAATTTGAGCTGATGTTTGTAACTACCAAAAATATTTGACCTAGACCCATCTTCTGTTATACCGATTTAGTGATGTCCGTCCATCGTTCTGTCTGTCCGTCCGTGTGTGTCCATGTAAATCTTGTAATCAAACTACAGGTCGCAAATATGAATATATTTTGAAGAAATTTAATATTTGTATAAGCTTTTATCGGTCATGAGATCAACGCTATTGAAATTGGTGAAAATCGGTTTATGTTCAGACTTAGTTAGTCCCCATACAAATTACCCCTATGAGATCGACTTAAATTGCCATAATATCCAAATTATCATATATAGATCTCGGTCAAATTGGGTTTGTGTATGTTTATTATATCAATTTATCAGTAGTCCAAAAATAAACCTTATAGTACAATTCTTAGTCATAGCCCTCATATGAAGCTGATTCCCGATCTTCACTTATATATTGCACAGATTTTTCTCAAATTTGGTTTGTATATGTTTTTGAAAAAAAAACAGGTGACCTTACCAAATATGGTCAGGACCGGTCCACTTTCAGAACTAGTCCCCATATATTCAGCATCTGATATTAACTTTTTCATATCCGAAAGCAAAAAAATTAATAGCAATGCGACTCAAATTTGGTTTATGCTCACTTTCTATATCTAATTAGTCGGATTGAGTCTCTAGACCGACTATAAATAATTTTCTTACTTGTTTTGCATTCAATTTTAAGGGTGTTTGAATCACCCTTTAAATATTATTATTAATGTTCGGTAACCTAAATGCAGTTTTTCATGCAGTTTGACAGTTTGTTTTTCTGTTTGAATCAGTTTTGTATACAAAATCTAAAGCTTTTTTATTTTTTTTAACCAATAAGTAGGTGGAAACTTTTTATTCCGTTAACTTTGAATATATAAGAGTTAGTAGCAAATTTTTATATTTTTTTAGAGGGCAACATTTATTTAATATTTTCGTAACATAATTTTAATGTTTTAGTATCGTACTTTATATGTATATTAAATTTTTATTTCACAATATTGTGAAATCATATAATTAAATGTATCCACTTTAATATTTATTTACTAAATTTGTTATTACATCATACCAAATCTTTATATTTTTTTTCAAATATTAACTATTTTGAAAAAAATTTTTTTTTCAAATATTAACGATTTTCAAACAATTTTTCGTATTAAAGTTTTAATAAATCGTATTTTTTTCTTAGGGTTTTTTGTCTTAATTACAAAAAAAAATTTTATTTTATAAAATGATACTTTTTACAGCTAAAATAAATGAATAAAATATTTAAAATGCATTGCATTTTTTCTTACAACATTTCAATGTAGGGTAGATAGGTATCTTTCAGTTAGTAATTTTTTGTTTTATAAAGAATACTTTATTTAGAAAAGATTCTTTTTAATAGTTTCAGTTTTTTTGTTTATAAAAATATATGGTTTTATTAAACCTATAAGTAATTCAATGAAAAATTTATCATATTTAAATTTTTGTTTCAAAATATTTTTGAAATCATATTTCACATAATCAAATTTTTTAGCTATTTTTTTTTTATTTTCCAGTGTCTTTCATTTAGTTACTATAGTTCTTTTTCATTTCCAATATATTTTAGCTTCTTTATTAAGTGAAAATATATCAGTTAACTTTGAATTAAAATACATTTTATATATTCTATTGAGGTTTTTTAAAGCTGACAACAGATAATTTAATTTACAAATCCCTTTTTTTTAGATTTATTTGAGAAAATATTTGTTTATTGAAGTCTATATGTTTCTTTCTATTGACTTATTCCAATATATTTTTTTTCGGTTCTTATTAAGTTAAAATATTAACAATTTTTATACCACTTTTCAGACTTTAATATTTATTTACTAAATTTGTTATTACATCAGAACAAATTTTTATTTTTTTTTTCAAATATTAACGACCAAACTTCTTTTTTAATATTAACCATTTTCAAACAATTTTTTATATATGCTTTTTAATTTCAGTTTTCAATTTTCAGGTTTTCAATTTTTTGTTCAAGTTCTTATTTTTTAGTTTTTAATTTAAGTTTTTAAATTTTTAGTTTTTAATTTTTAATTTAATTTATTAAAGATAGGTGTCTTTCACTTAGTTGTTTTTCATTAATATTTTAGATATTATTAACTCTGAATATTGAAGTGTCTTCCAGTTAGTACCTATAGTTGTTTTTCATTAATAATTTTGATATTCATTCTTTTTTATTATTGTATTATTTTCGAGTTTTATAAATGGTTGCAATAACTAGAATCGTTTATAAAATTATTTAATTTTATTAAAGGTAGAACTAATTCAAAGAAAAATTTTAAACAGCGCACTAACATGGAGTCACGTTTCTATGCTTTTTTATATTTTTAGTTTTTATATTTTTAATTTTCGATTTTCAATTTTCAAATTTTACTTTACTTTTATTTTTTAAATTTTTAGTTATTTATTTTTTTTTTTTAATTTTTGATTTTTCAATTTTTAGTTTTTCAATTTTTTAATTTAAGTTTTTAGTTTTTAGTTTTTCAATTTTTATTTTTAATTTTTTAATTTTAGTTTTTATTTTTTCAGTTTTTAGTTTTTTAGTTTTTGATTTTTCAATTTTAAAATATTAGTTTTTTAGTTTTTTATATTTGCTTTTCAATTTTTATTTAAGTTCTTAGTTTTTAGTTTCTTAATTTCTAATTTAAGTTTTTAGTTTTTTAATTTTTGATTTTTCAATTTTTAATTTAAGTTTTTAGGTTTTTAATTTTTGATTTTAATTTTTAGTTTTTCATTTTTAGTTTAATTTACGAAACATTTTTTAAATACTTTTATACTTTGAGTTAATTTTGATTAAATATACAAAATTAGGAACGTGAAACAAAAATTTTTACAATTATTATTCCAAACAATATTAGAGACTAATTTAAGGAAGTTGTATATTTCTTTCAATATCACATTTTTCTTACTGAATACTCATATAACAGGTATACAAATAATCTTTCTTAAATGGTTTTTAGTAAGCTTAGGAACAACAAAAATTTTATATTTAGCCTAATTTAAGTTTTTAATGTAATTTTTTCTATCCAAATTATAAAAATTTTCTACAAAATATCTACAAAATTAATTAAATTTACTAAAATTTATACATATTTCCATAATAATTTATTGAAATATTGAAAACTTACTGTATTCTTATAGAACTTTTTTTCGTATTAACAAATTTCATATGAAGTTGTTTTGTATAATTTTTCTTTGCACATATGAAAATAAATCCATTTAGTTCCGATTATTTTGATAATTTTTATGAAAAATTAAAAACCGAATTAATCTGCTGATATTGAGCTTACTAATCGATTAGTTCCATGCAAATAAAACAAATTTATTTCATGATTTACTCAACGTTTCGTCAATTGGTTGTTGACATCTTCATGGGTGATTTACATATTTACTATAATTTAAAAAAGTTGGCTAATGTTGTATGTTATCAAAGACAACACTTATATTTATGTGTATAAACAAAGAGAATGTTAAAAACAAGAATAAATGAAAACAAATCTGACATAGAGAAGAATAAAATTAACACAGCTCTTGCACAACACGTTTTAGAGAACAACCACAAACCTAATTTCGATGACGTCAAAATCTTAGATAAAAAAAGGAGAGAGAGTATAAAATTTACTCTCGAAAGTTTAAGAATACAACAAAAAGGTAGTAAAGCGATTAACACAAAAGAGGATAGGGACAATACTAAGTCAGTGTATTCTGTGATTTTCTTAAAAAATTACCTTTTCCTTAGCAAATTTTCTAAAAAATTTACCTTTCCTTAGTAAATTTTCAAAGTTTCTTTTTTTAAAAAAGAAACTTTTTTCATAATAACTAGATATTAACTATAAATGAGTTAATTATTTCAAGATTTTAAGAAACTTTAAGTAATTTTGGTAAGTTTTTCAACGCTTTCGATATATGAAGAACTATAAAATTGATGTTTATAGAAAAATTTTCATATTATTAGTAAAATTTTTCAATAATTTATCATGCTTTGATGAATTTAAGATATTTGTTTTGTAGAAAAACTATCTGATTAGAAATAGTAGGCATTTGAAATATTTTTCTTATTGAATACGACCAATTGTGTTAATATTATAAATAAAGGAATCAGTATCCATATTATTTATATTAAGGTTGGTTGAATATTTAGGTTTCATGTAATCAGAATGAAAATCATGCATTTCCCATTTTTGATTTCTCTAAAACTGAAAAAACCAATATAAAAAGGTATTATACTTAATTCGCACTCTACACATTTCAGTTGTAATCATTTCATCACGCATTTTTCAACAAACTATGAATATTGATGAAATTTATATGAAAAACTTTAACTTAAACTATTACAAAATATATAATAAAAATTAAAAAAAAAGAATTTTTCATAATTGTGTTCTTTGTTTAAAATTCAGTTCATTAAATTATTATAGAAATATATTTCAATTTTAGTAAATTTAATTAATTTTGTAGATATTTTGTAGCAAAATTTTACAATCTGGATAGAAAAATGTTGATAAAGATTTATGTAGTATATCAGATAGTTTGTTTTATCATTCAAGTCTGTTATTTATTAATTTGATCTGTTTCATGATTTAATTTTTTTTTTCTACACGAAATGGTAATTCATTGTGATGGTTGTGTATTGTAGATAGATATTGTAAATCTACTTCCAATGTATAGCCTAATGGTGATAGAATAAGCTTTCAATATTTTATTAAATTATTAGAGAAACACGTTGAAATTTTAGTAATCTTAATTAATTTTGTAGATATTTTTTATCCAAAAAGGAGGAAATCTACCAATGATTACCAATGATGTTATTGGAAAAATTTTAGGAAATGATAATTAAATTATCAAAACTAATTGTTCTAGATGAAAATACATTTGATAAATTCTAAAAATTAAAACTTACTTTTTAAATGTTAATTATATCAATTAAAAAAACTAAAATTAAAAATTGAAAATCAAAAACTAAAATTAGAAAATTAAAAAATAAAAATTGAAAATCAAAAACTAAAATTAAAAAACTTAAAATTAAAAATTGAAAATCAAAAACTAAAATTAAAAAACTAAAAATTAAAAATTGAAAATCCAAAACTAAAATTAAACAAGTAAGAGTGTTAAATTCGGCTGGGCCGAATCTTTGAGACCTTCCACCAGCTTCTTAAACTCAATATTACAACCAATATTGGGTACGGCTACCACTTTAAAACTGTTGTCGGTACTGCAATTTAAATTTCGAATACCAATTAAATTTAAAGTTAATTGCTTTTCTTGTTGGCCTGTTTCTATTATAATTCCTTGTTATAAATAACAATGATCGTGTCTTCTTTAGAAAGAATTCGTTATTATTTTCCTTTTACTAGAGTAGAAAACCCCTAAAGCAACTCATTATATAATGGAGTCAGCATTATAACACCAAAAGTTTGATCCCTATAATCAAGTTATGGGATAATTCATGAAAATTAAAAAAAAAATAATCAACTGATTCTTTAAAATATTTTTATCTGAATTAGCTAGTAATTTTTAATTTTTATTTTTAACTTTCAATTTTTAATTTTTGGTTTTTAATTTTTAATTTTTAATTTTTAATTTTTAATTTTTAATTTTTAATTTTTAGTTTTTAATTTTGAATTTTTAATTTTTAATTTTTAATTTTTAATTTTTAATTTTTATTTTTAATTTTTTATTTTTAATTTTTAACTTTTATTTTAAGCTGAGTACTTGTTATTAATATATGATCAATGTAATTTTTGTTTTTTTCATGTTGGATGTAAATTAAATTCATCTTTAAATGTGATAAATAATACTCATGTTATAATTTCCTTGAAAAAGTCAACAAAGAATTGACGAAACGTCGGAAAGAAATGTAATTCAAATGCAGTTTTATTTACATTAAAAATCTTAGGCCGTATTAGCTTATTTTGAAATAAAAGAAACAAAAGGATATTAGCCAAATAACACAATCTTATATATTAAAAGAATTTATGAATAAACTTTGCATTCAAGATTTTTCAATATTTTTCTTCTCTCAAAACTCTATAACTAGAGTTCTAATTAACGTAGGCTGTTGACATAGGTCTAAGAACACTCAGTGGATCAAGCTCCTTCTTTTGAGCTATTAACTGCTTAAATTCGTTG
>OY821520.1:224460766-224587331 GCA_963682025.1 Cordilura impudica
ATTTTTAATTTTTAATTTTTAATTTTTAATTTTTTATTTTTAATCTTTAATTTTTAATTTTTAATTTTTAGTTTTTAATTTTTAATTTTTAATTTTTAATTTTTAATTTTTAATTTTTAATTTTTAATTTTTAATTTTTAATTTTTAATTTTTAATTTTTAATTTTTAATTTTTAATTTTTAATTTTTAATTTTTAATTTTTAATTTTTAATTTTTAATTTTTAATTTTTAATTTTTAATTTTTAATTTTTAATTTTTAATTTTTAATTTTTATTTTTAATTTTTAATTTTTAATTTTTAATTTTTAATTTTTAGTTTTTAATTTTTAATTTTTAATTTTTAATTTTTAATTTTTAATTCTTAATTTTTAATTTTTAATTTTTATACCCTCCACTCCAGTGTGCAGAGGGTATATAAAGTTTGTCATTCCGTTTGTAATAATTAGAAAAAAAAATTTGGACCCCATAAAATATATATATTTTTGATCCTTATAACAACCGGAGTTGATATAGCGATGTCCGTCTGTCCGTCTGTCCGTCTGTGGAAATCACGATGACGGCATCAATCGGGCAGCTAGGGTGCTCGTTGATATAAAAAATGATTCATTAACATCCTGAAAAGTTTGCTATTTAAAATCGTCCAAATCGGCCGATTAGGGCCCGAGATTTGAATGAAGAACTAAAAAAAGTCTTGAAAAAATATAATTTTCTATGTTGTTCTTGTCACGATCACGCCCTCCATAGTGCAGCTACAGTGATAATTTTTAATGAGAATGATTCACCAAATTCATAGGAAGATTTCTATTTCAAAAATCATTAAAATCGGTGAAACAGGTCCAGGGAAAAGTAAAAAAAAAAAATGAAAAATATGATGTTTCTATATTGTTCTTGTTGTTATTCTAAATGTTGTGTTGTTGTCATAGCTGGACTTGTTGTTTTTGTGGTCGTTGTGGTAATAGTATAATAAAAACTAACAATTTGTAAATTTTTTTTAACTCTGGTAGAAAAATTTAAAAGTTTCCATTGTTTTGGCATCACTAAAAAAATTTGTTAAATCATTTCTGTTATTACCACGAGCCTGCCTGCCTTCAGATGGAATGGGTTACGGGAAAGGGGTTAAAATCGATCCAAAATTTTTTCGACAAGCAGATACTACGAGTTAATATAAAGGGAGTAAAAATTCACCAACATCTAAAGCAAATAATGCTAAAATACCGAGTTGTTAATAAAAAAAAAATGTAAATTTAGCAAAAAAAATTTTATGTATAAATTTATTTAAAAAGAAAAACATAAAAATAACGTTTGATATCGTATTTTTTGTGTGTAATATTTACATATATGTACATACATACATAAACGTATTAGATAATACAAATAATATACATATATTATATATATGTATGTATATCCATAACAACTGCATGTTAGAAATAAATCGGTATATTATTTTATTTACATAATTTTCTGCAATATTTTGTTGTGGGGAAAATACATTTATTTTGCTTTAACAGAGTGTCACTTCATTTTGCTCAGCTTGACTATGCCGCAATAGATGACGCCACAATTTTGGTTCTAATTAGCTTTGCAATAGTTACTTCTATTTTAACATGAATGTCAATATTTTCAACTAGATATCATACAGAACAATGTTAAGAGTATACACGGGCTGGTCTTTTATTTCATATGTTTTTTCATTATTCTTTTACAAATATGAACATAAGTTTGGCAATGTTAACTTTTTGTTGTCTTTATAAAATAGAGTTACCGAGTTCATCAATGAGTTTTTTGCTTTCAAAACAGTTTTACATATGTAGTTATATAGAACTATTATTCTGCTTTACCTACAAAATATCTGATTGCGATTACATCTAATTTTTAAAAATTGTTTATAATTACTAAAGCGTTACTATCCACATAAATACAAAATTGCTCTTTTTAAATTTTCCATTCAAATTCAAGAAAATATCAATTCTAAAAACTGGAATTAAAAATTTCCAATTATAAATTACAATTAATTGAATTTCAGAAAATCATACCAAAACGTCGGAAATTATAATTATACCCTATACCACTATGTGGTTTGGGTATAATGACTTTGTGCTGCTGTTTGTAACAACCAAAAATATTTGACCTAGACCCATCTTTAATTATACCGATCGACTCAGAATCACTTTCTGAGTTGATTTAACAATGTCCGTCCGTCCGTCCGTCCGTCCGTCCGTCTGTGTGTCCATGTAAAGCTTGTAATCAAACTGCAGGTCGCAAATTTTGATGAAATTTGGTATATAAGCTTTTATCGGCCATGGGATGAACGCTGTTGAAATTGGTGAGAATCGGTCCATGTTCAGACCTAGCCCCCATACAAATTACCCATATGAAATCGACATAAATTTCCATAAGATCCAAATTGTCATATAGATCTTACTCAAATTGGGTTTGTATGCGTTCATTACATCCACTAATGAGTAGTCCAAAAATGATCCCTTTGACCCCATATAGAGCTGCTTCCCGATCTTCACTTAAATCTATTAAAAAACAAAAATATTGCACTGATTCTTCTCAAATTTTGTTTGTATATATTTTTGCAAAATACAAGAGACTTTACCAAACATGATCAGGATCGGTCCATTTTTGGACCTAGTCCCTTTATAGATATAGCATCCGATATGAACTTTTTCATATCTGCAGCCAAAAAAATTAATAAAAATCCCACTCTAATTTGGTTTTTGCTTATTTTCAATGTCCAGTTAGTTGGGCCTAAGAGATAGGGTTTCTTAACGCATGGTATAGGGTATCGTATAGTCGGTCTAGACCGACTATAATTTTCTTACTTGTTTTAAATTTAGAAGACATCTATTGCATCTTTAATATACACCAATACCCCGGTTTGCGTCGCTTTGGTTTGCGTTGTTTCGAAGTTGCGTCTTTTTAAGATTTCTGTGATTTCGAAGTTGCGTCGTTTTTGTTTCAGTTTGCGTCGCATGGCTTCAAAGTTGCATCGTTAGTGGCTTCGATTTGCGTCGTTAACATGAAAATGTTTGTACGAAGCCAAAACAGAAAAAGGGGAATCCCGTTTAAGTCTAATGCAAATACATACATATGTATGAGAAGGTTGTCTGTTGTTTGCAAGTTGAAGATCTTTAGCAGTTTCAAATTCCATTTGGTGAAGTGAAGTTTAATGTAAATATTTTGCAACAATGAGTCAAAAAAGAAAGCAAATAAGCTTAGAACAAAAACTGGACATTTTGAAACGTTTTAAATCAGGGGAAAAGGCCGTTGATATTGGAAGAAACCTTGGACTTGCCCCTTCTACAATAAAATCCATTTGTTCCAGAGACACTGATAAAATTAAAAAATTTGCTGAAACCGCAACATCGTTAGAACATAAGCAGGTCAGAAAAATGAGAAGCCCTTTAATGGAAAAAATGGAGTCACTTCTTAGCATTTGGATAGAAGACCAAAATCGGCGAAGAATGCCATTAAGTCAAATGGTAATTCAAAAGAAAGCTTTAATTTTATTTGAAGATTTGAAAGAAAGTTATCCGTTAACAAGTGCCGAAAGTGCGGAAGAATTTGAAGCAAGCAGAGGTTGGTTTGACCGTTTTAAAACCCGTGGAAATTTGCACAGCATTGCATTAAAAGGGGAATCTGCTAGTGCAGATACTTCATCTGCAGAAAAAGCAATTATTGAAGAAGGCGGGTATTCTGAACAACAAGTTTTAAACGCTGATGAAACGGGACTTTTTTGGAAGCATTTGCCAGGAAGAACGTACATTTCTAAGTCCGAAAAATCTTCGCCTGGTTATAAATCTAGTAAAGATAGGCTTACACTTCTTTTGGGAGGAAATGCAGCGGGAGATTTTAAATTTAAGCCATTTTTAATTTACCACTCTGAAAACCCGAGAGCTTTTAAAAATGTTAAAAAGAGCGACCTCTCTGTTCACTGGCGTGCAAATAAAAAAGCATGGATGACTGCATCCTTATTTAGAGATTGGATGGAAAATTGTGCTGTTCCCGAGCTAAAAGCTTATTGTTCTTCAAAAAATATTGAGTTTAAAGTGCTATTGTTACTTGACAATGCACCAGGCCATCCTGTTTTTTCTGACGATTATTCGGAAAATATTAAAGTTATTTTTATGCCCCCAAATACTACATCTGTGATACAACCAATGGATCAAGGTGTTATATCCAACTTCAAGTCATACTATCTGCGACGAACTTTTAGTCAACTTCTAGAAGCAACTGACGGAGATAATTTGCCTTCCATGAAAGATGTTTGGAAGAATTACAATATCATGATGGCTATTGATAATATAAACCTATCCTGGAAAGAAGTAAAAGAATCGTGCATGAACGGAACTTGACGTCAATAATGGCCCGAATGCATTCTCAAAGATATGGTAGATATTAATGATGTTCCACATATATGTAAAGAATTTGCAGAGTCAGCTAGAAATGCAAATTTTTATGGAATGGAAGAACAAGATATTAATGAGCTCCTATTATACGACGAAGAGCTAAATAATGAAAATTTGATTGCAATTCAGAGTAACAATGTGCTGGTTGATGAAGCACTTCCGCTTGAGGTCGAAACAGAAGAAAAAAAACTTACTGCTGCTAAAATTTCTGAAGCGATGCAGTTGATATCGCAAGCAATGGACATTTTTGAAAACAATGACCCGGACGAAGATCGCTTTTTTGCTTTTTACTTTGAATTTCTTATTTTTAACAGGGCGTCTTGACGAACAACGAACAAATTTTTTGTTACAACATTTGTCAAACTTCATTTATAAAAAACTCTGAAAAATGTTAGTGCTACTTCTTCATATAAATTTTGACTTTTGTCAAGACAAATAATTTGCTCATCATACGAACTGTAATTTAAACTATAATATGTTTGTCGTATTTTTTTTTACGTTTTTCTAATGAATTGTTATATTTTTATTTTAATAAAAACTGTTAAAAAATAAAAAACAAGTGGTATTTTTTATTAAAAAATATATTTTTGCAGCTAAAATTATGAGTCTCGAAACCAATCAAATGAAAATCAATACAAATGTATGGGTATGGAACATCGTGCTTCGGTTTGCGTCGCTAATTGGGACCGGAGAAACGCGACGCAAACCGGGGTATTGGTGTATAAATTTTATTCGTTAAACACAAATTGAAATTCAAAAAAAAAAAAAAAAAACACCAATACCTACGTTTACATTTAAAAAATTTTTACATTTAAAAAAAATATTGACATTCAGGAGAAATTAATAGCTTTTCACTACCGCGATTCAGTAACTTCTTTTAACGATAGTCGAATCGTTAAAAAAAAAAGAAAATCGCAAAATTATCAGTAACATTTTTAAACGATATTCGCTTTTATTAAACTCAGCTGTTGTTGTTATCTAAACGACAACCATTTTTGTGTTGTTTATTCAATCGATAAAAACTAAAATTTTTAGGTTGAAATGTCGTCATACATAAATAAAAATCATAAAATAGTGAAAATATTTTGCTTTTATTAAAAGACTTTTTTATATAAATAAAAAAATTAAATAGCATATTCAATTCATTATTTCATTTTCAAATAAATAAACACAAATATTAGTAAAAAAAAAAAAAAGATATTAAACATAAAGATAAAATCATCCTGTCAAACACGAAGTAATTTGTTTTTTTTCTATTATTCTTTGTGATTTTCGCTTATTTTGACAGAGATGCCACTCGTCTACAATTTAAATAAATAGAAAAATAGATTTGGCGACTGTCGTTGAGATGTATGTACTTAGTGAATACTTAATCCTTAGTGCAAACAACAATAGCTGTCGATATATTTTGCGATTGTCGGATCGTTGAAATTTTCAGAATCGGACTACAGAAAACATTGATTTAAATTCAATGAATTTTAGAAAACGTCAAATGCTATTTAAGAATTGCGAACATAAAAACTGTTGCAATACATATATGTATATTCATAATATATTAATTACAAACTTAAATTATATACTTATTTACAAAAAAAAAAAAAAACATAAATATATATATATATATATATATATATTAAAGACCTGCAATTGTTGAACTATACAACTTGCGACATGTGTCACATCATGCAAGTGTTAATTCATGCTATGCCGCTCATACATGTTTGACAATGACATATATAGACACTGTCGAATAAATTCAAATCAAATCTATGCATTGTTTTTACAGTGATTTTGCACACATGAACATGGAAAATTAACATGTCAACACATGCGACACATGTGACACATCCGTCTGTGTGTCCATGTAAATCTTTTAATCAAACTACAGGTCGCAAATATGAAAATATTTTTGTGGAATTTGGTATATAAGCTTTTGTCGGCCATAGGATGAGAGCTATTGAAACTGGAGAAATTCGGTCTATGTTCAGACGTAGTATCCATCCAAATGACCCCTATGAAATCGGCTTAAATTGCCATAAGATCCAAATTATCACATAGATCTCGGTCAACTTGGGCTGTGTGTGTTTATTACATCCATTTATCATTTTCTAAAAATAAAGCCCATATGGCAATTCTTTGTCATAGCCCCCATATAAAGCTGCTTCCCGATTTTCACTTAAATCTATCAATATACAAAATGTTGCAAAGTTTTTTTTCTCAAATTTGGTTTGTATATATTTTCCAAAATATGTATATGTGACTTTATGAATTCAAATGATGAATAAAGCAGAAAAATAACCGTAAACCTTTTATTGGAAAAAATTAAAAACTGAAAAATATTTTTTTTATATGTCATTAGTTGGATTTAAAATGTTTTGTTTGTTTTATATGGATTATAAAAATAAAGTTTAATTTCGAAATAAAAGTTTTTTTTCAATTTGAAAATTTTTTAATCAATTACTTATTTGATTTGATTTAGGATCTTTATTGAAAAATTTTAAAGAATAATCCATATTTTCATACGAAGCTGTGAACATGCTGCAGAAAAAACATTAAAAGACATGGTATTGACCACAACAACGTACAACAGCTTAGCTAAGTTGCAATAACATGCTAAGACAGTATGTTTGAGTTGGCATGACATGGCATAACACCTTGTTTGAGTTGACATGACATAGCAATGCATGACATTTTTGAGAATGACATTTTTGCAGCAAATGTTGAATTGTGCAGTAGTTTAATATATATATATATATATATATATTATAATAACATTTCATATTGCTTTCAAATATTCGTTTATAAATTTGAAAAATATTATATAGCTACTCTTCAAATATTTATAAAATGTAATATTTTCATGTGAACAAAAAAAATACAAAAAGAATTTCTAAAATAAATTTGTATAGTTAATTATAGTTAAAATACTTTTATTAAAATTGTGAAAATTTCATGCATATCATTACATAATAAAATCAAATGAATTATTTCAATTTTGTACAAAAACAAAAAATATAACATTAATGTTTCTTTTTTTGGTTCAAAAAACATTAATATTTTAATTGTAGAAATGTTACACGGTGGTAGAAATGATATAAATAATAAACATATCATTTTAAAATGCACATACAATCCTGTCCACTTAAATAGCGCGTGCTTTAAGCTTTTGATATATATACATTTAGGTGTGCTATTCAAGTGGATAGGACTGTACATGGATTGTAGTTTTCATTTCTCAATTAAATTCACTGCTTGCCAAAATCAGGTCGATTTTGTTACTGTTACTACATGCAAAACATCCCAACAAAGCAAAATAATGTAAAAACTGTTTGTATGAATAACTTTTCCTCCATTTCATTTGCATTTTACTACTGGCATCGTTTGTTGGGATAAAATTTTAAACGTATCAACGTTCTCTCCTCAACGTTCTCACCACAACGTTCTATCCCAACGTTCTCACCACAACGTTCCCATCACAATATTCTCTGTTGAACGTTCTGCCTATGATTTTGTTTAACTAAAGAAACATTTATATGCATAACTGCCGAATAACATATTGGTGGTCGAGTGCGTAGTGCGCTGGCTCTTGATCTTTTTCGCTTATGTTCGAATTCCAATGAATATTGTATTTTTTATTATCATATTTTTTTTTCTTCAAACTTATTGAAAACAATAAATTCTTAACATATCAATAAGATCTAATAAAAATAATCATTTATTTATTTAATTTCATATAAAATTCTATAAATATTTTTTTTTACGATATTACATTTTCAACATTATTTGTGAATAAAAAAAAATTATATATACTTGTTTCTTTTTATTAATCAACAATGTTGCAGTAAATACAGACTTTTGGTTTAACCGTTCCATTATCGTTTTGCACATCCTCATTATGTATAGTCCTTGGATGACTTCAAAATTTGACTTCATGGTAGGCAAAGTAAACCCCAAAAATTGAAGTTCGATGATAATTCCCAGGTAGTAGTATTTGGAATCAATAAATGAAAATATATTTTATTAACATAATTTAATTCAAAATCAAAAGTTGGCATCACTGAGTTAGATTTTGTATTGTATGGTGTTATTTTGTGTTGCCACAAAATCTAATAGAGAAAACTCCCTTTTAATTGTAAAAAAAATTATTTTCCAAATATGATAATATTTTAACAACAGAAAAAAAAATTGAGAGAGCTTTTTCGCAATGAAGGTTAGGGTGAGATATTTAATTTGCAAAAATTTTAAATTAATCGAGAGGTTATATCATATAACCGGAAACGCATGAATATAGGTATATAACCTAAATGCATGCCGATCAGCAACAACGATGTCCAAAAAGCAAACACCGAAACGTGTTTTCTTTTATCCGAAGTAATAGAAAAGACGAAAACGATCTTTCCTCGTTGGAGTGCGAATTACTAATGTGAGAAAGCTTTTTAGACCAACTCTTGAAATAAACAAAAAACATCTGTTAAGCGGATCAACCCAAAGAATTTGCTGAAATAATCTGGTATTAAGTTTAACAAATTGTTTACTTTTTGAAATATATTGTTTACATTTATTATCAATACTCAAACCGAGGTGGAGGGTATCAAAGATTCGGCACAGCCGAATTTAACACTCTTACATGTTAATTCTTAATTTTTAATTTTTAATTCTTAATTTTTAATTTTTAATTTTTAATTTTTAATTTTTAATTTTTAATTTTTAATTTTTAATTTTTAATTTTTAATTTTTAATTTTTAATTTTTAATTTTTAATTTTTAATTTTTAATTTTTAATTTTTAATTTTTAATTTTTATTTTTTAATTTTTAATTTTTAATTTTAAATTTTAAATTTTTAATTTTTAATTTTAAATTTTAAATTTTTAATTTTTAATTTTCAATTTTTAATTTTTAATTTTTAATTATTAATTATTAATTATTAATTTTTAATTTTTAATTTTTTATTTTTTATTTTTTATTTTTAATTTTTAATTTTTAATTTTTAATTTTTATTTTTTAATTTTTAATTTTTAATTTATAATTTTTAATTTTTAATTTTTAATTTTTAATTTTTAATTTTTAATTTTTAATTTTTAATTTTTAGTTTTTAATTTTTAATTTTAAATTTTAAATTTTTCATTTTTATTTTTTAATTTTTAATTTTTAATTTTTAATTTTTAATTTTTAATTTTTAATTTTTAATTTTTAATTTTTAATATTTAATTTTTAATTTTTAATTTTTAATTTTTAATTTTTAATTTTTAATTTTTAACTTTTAATTTTTAATTTTTAATTTTTAGCTTTTAATTTTTAATTTTTAATTTTTAATTTTTAATTTTTTATTTTTAATTTTTAATTTTTAATTTTTAATTTTTAATTTTTAATTTTTAATTTTTAATTTTTAATTATTAATTATTAATTTTTAATTTTTAATTTTTGATTTTTAATTTTTAATTTCTAATTTTTAATTTTTAATTTTTAATTTTTAATTTTTAATTTTTAATTTTTAATTTTTAATTTTTAATTTTTAATTTTTAATTTTTAATTTTTAATTTTTAATTTTTAATTTTTAATTTTTAATTTTTAATTTTTAATTTTTAATTTTTAATTTTTAATTTTTAATTTTTAATTTTTAATTTTTAATTTTTAATTTTTAATTTTTAATTTTTAATTTTTAATTTTTAATTTTTAATTTTTAATTTTTAATTTTTAATTTTTAATTTTTAATTTTTAATTTTTAATTTTTAATTTTTAATTTTTAATTTTTAATTTTTAATTTTTAATTTTTAATTTTTAATTTTTAATTTTTATTTTTAATTTTTAATTTTTAATTTTTATGTTAATAAACAATTTTATACAAAACGAACGGTCTAGCTGAGATATTGACGGCGTGATCGTGATTTCCACATACAGACGGACAGACGGTCATCAGTAAATCAACTTCCCTTGTTATAATGATCAAGAAAATATATGGTTTTGGGGTCTCAGGAACTTATTTCGATGCGTGACAAACGGAATGACAAACCTATATATACCCTCTGCTTCTGAGGTGTGGAGGGTATAAATAAAAATTAAAAATTGAAAATCAAAAAATTAAAAGACTAAAAATTAAAATATAAAAATCGAAAAATAATAAACTGACATTAAAAATAAAAGTTAAGAAAATATTAGGAAGAAAAAATATGTAATCAATAGACTTACGATTAAAGATTTTAGAAAATGTTTGTTTGAAAAACTAAATGATTTCCCACAAAAATTCATTTTGTAAACAAAATATTTTATTAATTCTTATAAAATGTATCATAAATAACCAAAGGTAAGATTTTAATTTTTCACAAAAATTATCGAAATAATCGCAACTAAATGGATTTTCATATGTGTAAAGAAAAAACCATACAAAAGAACTTCATATGAATTTTATTAATATGAAAAAAAATATCTATAAGAATACAGTAAGCTTTCAATATTTCAATAAATTATTATTGAAATATGTTTAAGTTTTAGTAAATTTAATTAATTTTGTAGATATTTTGTAGGAAGCTTTTATAATTTGGATAGAAAAATGACAATAAAAACTTAAATTAGACTAAATATAAAATTTTTATTGTTCCTAAACTTGCCAAAACCATTTAAGAAGGATATTTATGGGTATTCAGCAAGAAAAAAAATGATATTGAAAGAAATATACAACTTCCTTAAATTAATTTCTAAAACTGTTTGCAATATTGAAAACCTAAAAACTAAAAACTTAAATTAAAAAATTTAAAAGCAAATATAAAAACTAAAAATTAAAAAATCAAAAATTAAAAAAATAAATAACTAAGAATTTAAAAGCTAAAGTAAAAATTGAAAATCGAAAATTAAAAATATAAAAACTAAAAATATAAAAAAACATAAAAACGTGACTTCTTGTTAGTTCGCTGTTTAAAATTCTTTCTTTGACTTAATCTACCTTTAATAAAATTTTTTATTTTTATAAACGATTCCAGTTATTACAACCCTTTATAAAACTCTAAAACAAAACAATAGTAAAAGAGAATGAAAATCTTATATATTAATTAAAAACAATATAGGAACTAACTGAAAGACACCTATCTATAATAAATGAAACTAAAAATTAAAAACTAAAAATTTAAAAACTTGAATTAAAAATTGAAAACCTGAAAACTGAAAACTTAGATTAAAAAAAAATGAAAAGCAAACATAAATAAATGTTTGAAAATCGTTAATATTTGAAAATAATAAAGATTTTATCGTTAATATTTGAATAGAAATAAAAATTTGGTCTGATGTAATAACAAATTTAGTAAATAAATATTGAAGTCTGAAAAGTGGTATTAAAATTGGTTATAATTTAACTTAATAAGAAACAAAAAAAAATTTTGGAATAATTCAATAGAAAAAACATATAAACTTGAATAAACGAATATTCTTTCAAATAAATCTAAAAAATGGGTTTTGTGAATGAAAAATATGTTGTCAGCTCTAAAAACCTCAATATAATATATAAAATGTATTTAAATTCAAAATTAACTGATAAGTATAATAACAAAATATTTTTTTTCATTGAAAAAACTTAAACTATTAAAAATAATCTTTTCTAAATAAAATATTCTTTATAAAACAAAAAATAAATAACTGAAAGATACCAAACTACCCTACAGTGAAATGTTCTAAGAAAAAATGCAATGTAACTACATTTTAAATATTTTATTCATTTATTTTAGATGTAAAAAGTATGATTTTATAAAATTAAAAATTTTTTTATTAAGACGAAAAACAATAAGTAAAAAAATAAGATATTAAAACTTTAATACGAAAAATTGTTTGAAAATCGTTAATATTTGAAAAAGATTGTGTGTAAATCGTTAATATTTGAAAAATAAAATATAAAGATTTGGTATGATGTAATAACAAATTTAGTAAATCAATATTAAAGTCGATACATTTAATTATGTGATATCATAACATTGTGGAATAAAAATTTAATATGTAAAATACGATACTAAAACATTAAAATTATGTTACGAAAAAAATTAAACTGTATAAAAAATGATTCAAACAGTAAAAAACTGTCAGACTGCATGAAAAACTGCATTTAGATTGCTGAACATGAATAAAAATAATACTTAATGGTAATTCAAAGTCATATTGTATAAAAACTGATTCAAAAAGAAAAAAAACTCCCAAACTGCATAAGGCTTTTGTTTTGTTAAAAATTGCGAAATTCGACATAACTAATAGTATTGCTAACTATAAGTAAGGTGTATTTGGGTGTGAGATTTGCTAAGCATTAGGTTTTCAACTCCAAGTAAGGTGAATATGGGTGCGAGTTTTTGCTAAACGTGGTGAATGTGGTGGCGCCCTCTGCGATACTACTTGCGATGACAATTGGAACTAAATACGCTTCACCAAATGTACTGAAAAAGTGGTCTAGTACATACATAACTGTACTACTCTCATCGATACATATATTTTCAGAGAGACAAGTAAACAAAAATATAATTTAAAAATATTAATTATCGAATAATCTTAATGATTTTTCTTTTAATTCATCTTTATTTATTGAATCTTCAGATAGGTTTGTGAACTAACAATAAGTTAATGAAATCTTAAAACTAAAACTTAAATATTAAATCCAGCCAGTGCCAGATAAAATTTCATTTATTCTATATACATACATATGTAATCTAATGACAAAAAAAATTTTTTGTATATCAATCCATTTTTCATCCTATAGACGATTATGGTGAGACTCTAGCTTTTCGAAATAGTTTGCACTATATCTAGTGATTTCGCATTTTAGTACAGAAACATTTAAATCTCTGTTCAAATTTGAGTTTCTCACGTACCATGGTGCGCCTGTAATCATTCACAAAATCTTGTGTTGGCATCTTTGTATTCTTTCTGTGTTTGAAGCTGAGGCTGTTCCCCATAACCAAACACTTAGCACCAAATGGGTTGGAAAATCGAGTTATAAATCAAGAGCTTACAATCGAAACTTAACTTTTAGTTCCTTCCAATTAGCCATGGGAATTGGACTAATTTCAATTTTATTTGTGTTAATTTAGAATCTATATGGTTTTTCCAGGTAAGTCGGCGATCAAGATGTAGTCCGAGATATGTATTTAACAGAGGAATGTTGAGGCTGGTTCCTTATTCGAATTTGAGGGCAAGTCTCCCTTAGGGTAAAAGTTACGTGTATACACTTTTGATCATTTACTTTAATCTTCCACATATCTAGCCAATCTTCCAGCTGTTCAATATGTTGCTGTTGAACGCTTAAAATTGCAGTATCATCCGCAAAATTCGACGTAAGTGTGTTTTCATTTGTTGACATGTCTGATGTGTAAAGGATGTACAGAAGCGGGCCCAAGATACTACCTTGAGATATACCAGCATGAATTGTCTGTGGACGGCTCACAAAGTTTTTCTCTTTTATAGAGAATTTTCTCTCAAAAGTTTTCGAGCAATACGGTTTCAGACCACAACATAGCTGTATAACAGCTTTATCTGATGTTATTGGACCACTCAAAGGCATTTGACACGGTGCACCACTCAATTTTATGCCTCAAACTGAAGAGGTTTTTTAACTTTTCTGCATTAGTAGTTAACCTCATGTTTTCATATCTCACAAACAGATCCCAATCTGTTGCTAATGGTGGCACCATCTCAAACTCACTGCAAGTTATAAGAGAAGAACCACAGGGCTCAATCCTTGGACTACTACTTTATTCGATATATGCTAATGATCTTCCACAACAAATTAAATTCTCTAAGGTTAAATGTACGCTGATGACATTCAATTATTTCCAAAACTCAAGAACTAAATTATGATCTCAAACGTATTCTATATTGGGCAGCGGCAAATAGTCTACGACTTAATCCAAATAAATCTAAGTGTATTATAATAAAGATGAAAGGGATGCATTTGGAGAATGAGATTAATGTCATCCTTGGGGACTCTAAAATTGACATCGTGGACTCCGTACAAAATCTCGGAGTTGTATTTAATGGAACTCTGACTTGGTCAGATCATATTAATCAATCCTGTGGCAGAATTTATAGTATGTTAAGAAGCTTATGGTTAACACAGCACTTTACTCCACCGAAAATAAGATTGCTACTTGCTAAAACATATCTTTTACCAACATTACTATATGCATCTGAGGTTTTCACGGATTGCAACTCTAGGGATAACAGGAAAGTAACTGTAACTTTCAACAACATTATTCGCTATATCTTTGAATTAAGAAAATTTGATCGCAAGATCTTCCAGAGGAATCGAATAATTCAATTTAAATACCGGGACCATGACTTTGAATGCCAATTTTTTATTTTAACTATTCGTCTCTGGAACCAGCTTCCTAGTGTTATGCAAAATACAAGCACGCAATAGGATTTAGAAAATTACTATACCAATACTTTAACTGATTTTATTTGATTTTTTTTAATGTTTTTAATTTGTAATTTATAATATTTTAAATTAAGAATAAGAGTTACTGATGCTAAATATATACGGTCTACTTCATAAAAAAACTTTATTTTGCCTCTAAAGTATACTTTTGTTATTACACGGATTTTGTCTTATAAACCATTATTAGAAAACACTATTCATTAACATGTAATAACAGAAAATTAGCTATTAAACGTTTCATTTGTTTTATAGTTTTGTGGTGGCAACACTAGTCCTCTGTAGTTGTCAGTTTGTTGGTAGTGATGAAGAAAGTAAATAAAGCATCTACTCGGTAATTGAATAATATTTTATTTATTTTCTTTTATATTAGAAATTATTTTAATTTTTGTAGAAAAACAACTTCTCTTTAATAAAGGAACCAAAAATATTTGTAAACAAATGATAAAAATATAAAAAAAATAATTTTTTACACATATTTGTTCGACGCGGTAGTAAAAGTAGTCGAATAACGAATATGGCGTAGCAAAATAAACAACACTGGTTTGTTTTGATTTAATTTTTATTTATATGTGAAAAAACAAGAAAAAGAAAAGCAAGGAAAATGGATGGAGCAACAAAACATTTTGGAGCATACCGATACAGAAATAGATATTGAAGAGATATGAACAAGTGGAGTTTAGGGGCAACGCTCCGATTTTTTTTTTTTTTGGTAGGGGTTTTTGGGATGATTCTAGGAAAATATTTTTTTTTCGGCGGTCGAGCCTATTTCCCGAGTTATGGACTTCCGAAATTTTGACATTGACTTGTATATAACTTTGTTATTTAGTATTGAATTTCAGCAATATATATATCATTTGAAAGCTTACTTGAGTGCCTTTTATTTGAAATTTTTAAATTTGAAATCCATTAACCCATTATGAACCTATTTAAAATTTATTTTTTTTTGTAATAGAGTATTTTCTTAAATATGGAATTATCTCGTAAATATACATATATCATGTGTGCTTTTACGTAAACTAAAGAAAAGCTGGCTCCACTAGCTTCATTTCGATGTATATTTTGACCTCTTAACCCTTTCAGGACCTGATATATTAGGGATTTTACCTACACTTTTTAGTTTTTTCGAAATATGTATATTCTTATTTTTACGGCATTTAAAATGTTAATATCGTTTTTTTAATAACGAATAAACCTTTTTATTCATTGTCGTAAAATGTGGCAAACTATATCCCTGATTTTCAGTTTGGCATCGGAAACCACCTATAGTAAATTAAAAATGTACAATTATTGGACATTTAACAATTAATTATTACAACTGTTACAACTTACCTGAACGTTGAGGGAATAGTATCCCTTTCGGTTTATATAGTATTGGGCTATCTCGCCTCCGGTTTTTTTTATTCTGATGTGGGTGCTATCAATGGCTCCAATAACACCAGGAAAATTTTTAATTGATTTGAAATCTCTCATTAGAACTTGCTCATCCACGAGAGATACAGGCATTTTTATCTTTATTTTTCCCAATCGAGCTAATGCGCGAGCCACTCTGGCAAAAATTTTGCATACTGTTGGTTGCGTTAGCCCATGAAGATCAGCCGCATCATCTTGAATGAACTATGAACTTTGTTTGTTAGAAAAAAATAAACTTTGTTATTTGCGCCACTAAAACCTGCAACTCGGCAGATGCACCCCCTTTTGTCCAATTCAATTTCTGGTTTAACCATATCGATAATTTTTTGCACGGTAGCTTTAGTAAAGCGATACCTTGTTTTTAATTGATCATCCGGAGTTGAAAAGGGATCAAACCTCCCCCTCTCTCTTGGACGCCTTGCAGTTGATATTTGGACAATGGTATCAAAACATATCTAACTTTATAAAATATGTTAAAATGTGTAGAAGTTTGTTATACTTACCAATTTTGGAACAAGTTGAGTTTACGTTCGTCGCCCCGATTTTGTTGTTTTTTTTTTTAGGGGATAGGGGCTTTTGGGGTGATTTCGGAGAAATATTTTTTTTTTCGGAAGGGCCTATTTCCGGAGTTACGGACCGACAAAGTTTCGATTTCATTTGTATTTAACTTTCTTTGTTATTATCGGATTTCGGCAATATATATATCATTGGAAAGCTTACTTTAGTGCCTTTTGCTTGGCATTTAAAAATTCCAAATCCATTAATCCATTATGAACCTATTCTATTTTTTGTATTTTTGGAAAGTTTTTTTTCGCAAAAGTGGCATTATCTCATAAAATGATCTATAAAATTTTGGTATTTACAGCAACTGAATGAAAGCTGGGTCCACTAGCTACATTTTGATATATATTTTGTATATTTTGCAAAAAAATCAACAAAATCGGGCGACGCCCGTAAACTCAACTTAAGCCCCAATTTTTCCAATTAAATTTATCAAATCCATTTTTTTTTTATTTATTTAAAACAGATTTATCTATTTTTTTATTTAAACAAAAACAAAAATGGTAATTTTATTTTAACTAGACCAATTAATGTAAATAAACATTGAGAAATGTCATTTTATGAAAGGTTTAAAGTATGGTAAAGCCTACAATAAAAATTTCATATTTAACAAACGTTTATTAAATGTTTGATAAGCTATTTTGTGTTTATGAATACTGTTTTTCCGATTTTTTTCTTATTTATAGCTTACTAGCTGGACCCGGCAAACGTTGTTTTGCCCTCAATGAATTTTTATTTTAGTTAGAATCTGTATATACCTATATAAAATGTGTGACGAAGATCTCCAGATAATAAAATGAGAGCTTCACCAAAAAATCTTTCATTGCCTTTCAAATCTTTTATCAAATCAAATCACAATGTTTGTGAGCCATGGTACATTCATCCCAAATAAAAATACTGCATTTTTGCAGAACTTTTGCCATACCGGAATGTTTTTTGATATTACAGACGGCATTCTCATTTTTTTGTACGTTTAACGGTGATTTGAGTGCTGAATGAGCTGTGCGGCCACCATGCAATAATGTAGCGGCTTTTTCCTTCTTTTACGTTAGAATATTTATATATAAAAACGTTTGTGAGTTTATTTATTAAAATTTATATAAATTTGACAACTCATTATTTTTCGAACGACAGCGCCATCTACCGGGTCCAATAAAAAAATGTTTCTAACATACATATATGTACATTCTTAGTTTCATTAAAATCACACCATAAATAAGAATATTCGAAATAACTTTACCCAGCGCCACCTATCGGGTCCATTTATACATACAAAAATTTCTTATGACGAAACATACGTTCATTCTGAATTGCAGTCAAATCGCGCTGAAAGTAAAAATTTTTGTTTTTAACTTGACCCCAACGCCAGCTAGAGGGTTAAAACTAAAAAAAAAACACAGAAGAACTCGAACCGAACCTATGCTGGAAATCCTACCTCGACAGCTCTTATGGTTCCGGAGATCATTCGTTACAATCAAATGCATCAACGTTTTTATATATACGCCACGCCCCTTTGCTCACTAACAACTTTATATAGCTAAGGTCTTATTATTTCGCAAAAATATCCTTTTGTGAAAATTTCATGACGATCCTCCCAGTAGTTTAGAAGATATTACGATTTTTTATTTTTCTAAAAAGGGGCGTGGTCCCGCCCACTTTTCTTCTTGTATGTATTTCTATTCATGCTAATACCATATGTACCAAATATGACTGCTGTAGGTAAAAAAATTCCCGTGATATGACTTTTTCAAATTTTGGGTTATATGGGCGTGGCACCGCCCCTTTGTCCAATCAAAAATTTATATAGCATATTATTCCTTCCAGAGTCACAGTAACACGCTCTGAAAATTTCAGGAAGATCGGTTCTTTGGTTTGGCCTCCTATAAAGCACAAACAAACACACATTCATTTTTATATATATAGATAGATTGAAAGCAGATTAATTATGATTTAAGGTAAAATGGGGCGAAAAAGGGGGACTTGGTAATAAAAAAATGTATGGCTACCTTACCTGTAGATAAAAAGTGTATAAAACTTTAGATAAATACATATTACAAAAAAATTATTTTGTATAGCAAACATTGTTAGTGGTATAAGTAAAAAAAAAGAGGGCGGTGAAATGGGCGTGGTTCATAGTTATATGGCGACGTTAACAGTATTAAGAGCAATATACTACCAAATAAAAAAATCCGTTGGAAGGAACAAATTTGTACAGAGAAAAAAAAGTTTAAAACTTTCAAACAAAATTTGGCGTGAAAAGGGGCGTGAAAGGGGGCGTGGCGTAAGAAATGTTTATTTCTACCTCGCCTGGAGTATAATGTGTATACAATTTGAAGTAAATCTGTTAAAAACTATATGGGAGCAATTACATAATTTTAAAAAAGTGGGCGTAAAAGTGGGCGTGGTCAAAAAAAAGTACCCTATTAATCATGCCAGAGTCCCAGTTAAATGCTGTAAAAATTTCAGGAAGATCGGTCCAGAGGTTTGGTCTCCTATAAGGTACACACAAACAAACAAATAAACAAACACACATTCAATTTTATATATATAGATTAAACTGTTAAAAAGTGTTTATGAATTAGACTGATAGTGAATAACTTATCTGATTCTATTACTGTAATTTGTAATATACTGTGTCAATTCAATTTAGCGTTTTCGTAGGTTTTTCGTGCATTCTTTCAATTGTTGCTTTAGTGGAGGGGATCTGTTGCCACTCTCTTCGAATTCTTCTTTTTTCACCTAATAGCCATTCAACATCTACAGAAGAAGTTCTATATGGCCTGGTGTGACGAGGGGGTTTAGTAGCAAGTTGAGCAGCTAGTTTGAGATTTTGTTTGAAGTTAACAATCGAGACGTCGTCTGGTGTTTTTTTCAGCCAATCAATATTACTTTATGGTTGGGTTTTTTGTTTTCCTGGATATCTGACTCCACAAAAAAGAAGTGACAACAAAATTAAAAAAAAGGCAAAGTTTCGTTTTATACTTCTATTATATTGACTAGTTTTTATTTTTTATAGTATTGTTTATAAAAATGGTATGACTATATAGAACAGTGTTCGACGTGTCTCTCGTGGTCTCAAAGCTTGTCTGGCTGTTTTTTTCTTTTTTTTCGTTTTAATTTTTTTGAAGCAACACATGAAAAACAACCGTTAGCGATTCTAGAAAGTTCTTATTTTTTATTTTATATATGTTACTTCGTTGCACAATAGCGTAGGTTTATTTTGGTATTCGGTAACCGGTACAACCAACCCCCCTCCAGTCTGTACCTATAGGTCCAGACGACTGGGGAATCGCACTCTTCGTCCCGTTTTTGTTGTAGTGCTGACTGGTAGTTTGGGTACAATATTGGTTGGTGATTCGTGTGTTTGTGGGTTATAGTTGGTCACTTCAATGTTGTTGTCTGGTTCATCTGTATCCACAACTGCTGCTTTCAGCCGGTCGATCGAAATGATTATGTTTTTGTTGTTTTTTTTTTACGTTGAAAAACGTTGGGAATCGTTTGATGACTTCAAAAGGCCCGTCGCACAGTGGACCATATTTTGAGAAGGCGGCCCAAAATCATTTTTTTTTCTTACCGATTTTAAAGTTATGTTATTCATTTGAAAGTAAATACTAGTAAACCTCGGGAGCCAAAAAATTGCGACTCTATCTCAACTATATCACAGCGAACAGGGTCTTCGAAAATGGGCTTTCTCACATTTTGCTAAATTTAAAAATTTCTTTGTAAATTTTTATTTTTGAATGACTGTAACTTTTTTGATTTAAAAGATTTTGAAGTGAAATAAATTTTGTATAATTTTGTGGCTTCCATACTATTAATGTTAAAAATGTAAAATCACTGAGTCATTCCGAAATTCAAAAAAAAAAATTTTTTAAAAAAGGTCCAAATTTTCCGAAAATCTGTATTTTCTGCAAAATACAAAAGTTGTCCACTATGTGGTTAGGATATATTAAGTTTGAGGTGATGTTTGTAACTGCCAAAAATATTGGACCTTTATCCATCTTTTATTATACGGATCGACTCAAAAACACTTCCTGAGTCGATTAAACGATATCCGTCCGTCCGTCTGAGTGTTATGAATACAAAAGTTGGTCGTACCGGTGCACCGCGGTGTATTTTTTTGCGTGTCGGTAGAGTTGTCAGGAGTTGTTATATACTTATAAAAAAGGGTTGAGATATAATGCGCTTAATTGTTACAGGTACATTTACGTAGGTATCTTTCAAAAACATTAATAGTCAGAATTAGAGTTATATAGTTTAAATACCTGACAAAATGGGAAACAATTTAAATAACAGGTAAATGGTAAAAAAAAAACTATTGCTACATAGCCCTTTAAGGTATGAGCCGGTATGCTTCACCTTTTAAAAGGGGTTAGGGTGTGGGTTTTTTATGCTTCTAAAAGTGGTAATAAAAGATAAAAATTTGTAAATGGTAAAAAAAAACTATTGCGACATAGCCCTTTAAGATATGAGCAGGTATGCTCACCTTTTAAAAGGGGTTAGGGAGTGGGTTTTTTATGCTTCTAAAAGTGGTAATAAAAGATAAACATTTTTATTTTACATAATTGCAAGAAAGAGTTTCCACAATTACTATTCATTACGATTTGTGCAATGGCTAAGTACTGTTACAGAGATCTGGCAGATATTTATTTTCTACGAAATGATGTAGACGATGTAATTTCGCACATAGTGAGCAACGACTTCTTTAAGAATTGTAACCTAAAAGACATTGAAATGCACAAAGGAAAAATTACTAATTTTGCATCGAATTTGAAAAGACGGTACATTGAATGCTCTCATAGCAAGGCAAATGTGTACAAACGTTACCAAGACTGGTTAATAAAGGAACTTATTTTTGAGAGTGCATCTACAACTCCAATGAAAGTGGAAAAAAGGGTCGACCAGCAAAACCAATTTACGGATGTAGTGAAAGATCTCGAAGGCGCAAGCTAGAGATTATCAATGAAGAAATTTCTCAAAGAATTATTAAGGATTCATTTTTGCACCAAATTCAACCAACCCAAAATAAAAAAAATAAAATTGAAATAATTGAAAAAATAGTAGAAGCGAGCGCAAGGTGCACAAAGAGGATTTTGAAAAGCATTCCTACACCAATTGAATATAAGAAATTTACACCGGAAGAAGAGTTCGCCTTATTTTTGGATTTGAAATTGACCAAAAATCAATATAAGGAATTGCGGAAGCGAACCAATGAAAAGAATTGTGGGATTTTTCCAGAGTATCGACATTTAGTTTCTGCCAAAAAAGAATGCTTGCCTTCACAATCTGCTATTAGTGTCACTTCAACATCAGCAGAAATAAAATTGCAAGATCTCCTTGAACATACTGCAGAACGATTGCTAAATACGCTTGATACTGATCATTTAAAAAAAATTGGTAATGGCAGCATTACTTTAATTTCTAAATGGGGATGTGATGCATCCTCTGGTCAGAAACAATACAAGCAATTTAATGCCGAAAATTCATCAGATGCTAATTTATTTATGGTATCTTTCGTTCCATTGCGCTTAACAAAAAGGTATAGCGTCTTAGAGCCGTCAACTAGTAGAGCAACAGAAATTGATATATGGAAAAATGAAATTCCTTCTTCAACAAAGTGTTGCAGACCAATAAAATTTGCATTCAAAAAGGAAACCAAAGATGTCATAACTGAAGAAGTTCAAAAAATAAAATTAAGGAACTTCAACCAGTAATATTTAAATTTGATGACCAAGACATTGAAGTACATTTTAAAATGTGTCTCACAATGATTGATGGAAAAGTTGCACAAGCTTTAACTGGAACAAAGTCAACGTCAAGCTGCATTATATGCCAAAAGACATCAAGGCAATTAAGCCAACCCCCAACAGAAGACGATAGTTTTAAGGAAGCCTACGAATTTGGAATGTCCCCTCTTCATGCTAGAATACGATTCATGGAGCATATTCTTAAATTGGGTTATGATTTGGAATTTGGTCCGTTAGGCGAAACAGTGAGAAAAAACAAAGAAAATGAAGAAAAAAGAAAGCAAAAAAAAAACAAATTCAACAAAAATATCTACAGCTAGGCCTCGTAATCGACCAACCAAAACAAGGGGAAGGAAACACAAATGATGGAAATACTGCAAGGGGATTTTTTTCCGATCCGGAAACTGCAGCATCTATCACAGGTGTAGATCATGAATTAATAAGACGATTCAAAATCATATTACAAGTTCTAGCATGCAGCAGAAAGATAAATGCAAAAAAATTTGGAGAGTACGCCAATAAAACAGCTATACTTTATACTGAAAAATTCTCTTGGAGATATATGCCATCCACAGTTCATAAAATTTTGTACCATGGGGAACAAATAATTCAAAACAATATGCTACCAATAGGAGATCTATCTGAAGAAGCGCAAGAAAAAAGGAACAAAGACTACAGATTCTTTCGCGAGCACAACACAAGGAAAATGTCCAGATGTTGTACTAATGAAGACCTTATCACTATTTTGTTGTGCACTTCAGATCCATATATGTCCAACATTCGTCAAAAATGGAAAACTACCTCTATTGAATTAGACGAAGAAGCTAAACAACTTCTAGAAGATGAAAATCAAGGCTATTTAGAAGAAATTTTTACTAAAATTGGTTGATTTAAAGTACTTTTTCATTACACTGACAATAATTTACTCTTTTTTTTATATAGTTAAAAAATTTTCTTGATTTAAAAATTTATATGTTTTGTAAATTTACAATAAAAATTGTTATATTTCATAAATTTACCATAAAAATTGATATAGAAATATTTAAAAGGCAATAAAAAAAATTTAACTAAAGGAAAAACATACAAGTTTTTCATTGAAACTTCTCTGTCTTGAACCAATATAAGGTAACTTTTACGTTCGCTGCTTAATAAATTATATTTTAACTCGGGATCTTTCAAAAAAAAAAACAACCTTTGGCCCTGGTGCACATTAGGACTAAAAAGTTTATGGGGGCAAAAGTTTGGCATTTTCTGAAAAAATTAACTTAAAAAATTGTTAAAAAGTATTAGTTGTAAAATTAACTGAAAAAATAAGACATTATATTAAAAAACAACCGTTTTTACCTTTTAACACTTCACTTTTGTACTAAAATTCAACTACAAATGAAAATGTATTTTAAACCCTCCGTAACTGTTTTTATTTTCGGTCGAGAATTACGTTTTATACCAAAACATAAAGGCTAAAGTCTCACCTACCAAACCAAAAAAACCGCATATCAAAATTCCAATCCAATCAAATGTTATAGATTTTTGACCGCCTTCTCGTCAAATGGTCCACTGTGCGTCGTATGGTTGTTGTAGTGGCGGTGTGACTGTGTCATTTCGAACGAAAACGTAACTGCAATCTTTAAGTTCCTTTTGCACAAAAACTTTTGCTGTACCATGTTGCGAAGTCGGGTAAAACGAAGTTTGCTCATAGTTTTCCTGAATTCTTGCACGAATTCGCAGTCGTTGTTTGTTTGTTTCGGTTTTGTAAAAAATTTTGATGGCAGACATAGTGTTTTGCCATAGACCAATTCAGCAGGTGTAGCTTTAATGTCTTCTTGGTATGTCGAACGTAAACCTAGCATCACCATGGGCAATTCCAAAGACCAATTAGTTGCATCTTTGCATCTGCTGCTTTTAGCGTACGGTGCATGCGCTCGATGATTCCGTTGGCTTGTGGGTGAAAGGCTGTAGTCCGGATATGTTTCACCCCTAGTCGTTTGCAGAGCTCGTGGAATAATTGGCATTCGAACTGCCGTCCTTGGTCGGTCTTGATCTTTGATGGTACGCCAAAGCGAGATATCCAGGTGGTAATTAATGCCAGTGCTACTGTTTCACTGTGTATATTTTTTATTGGAATTGCTTCTGGCCATCGCGTAAATCGATCGGTTATGGTCAAAAGGTATCGATAATCATTCGAGGGTGGCAGCGGTCCAACTATATCAATATTTATGTGGTTAAAGCGTTCCTCGTCGCCGACATAGTTTTGCAATGGTGTTTTAATGTGTCGCTGGATTTTTGATTTTTGACATGCTATGCACTCTCTAGCCCACTTTGCAATATCCGTCATCATTGATGGCCACACTAACCTTTCTTTTATTAGTCGGCCTGTTCCACGTATTCCGGGGTGTAACAAGCTGTGTAAGGCATTAAAGACTTGTTTGCGAAATTGTGTTGTTACAAACGGCCTTGCTTTATTGTTTTGAACATGACACCAGAGCAGCTGTCTTGAATTTGGCGTTTGAATGCCAGTCAGTTTTAAATTCGCTTTATCGCTGTTGATATATGATTCGAGTTCGATGTTGTTTTTCTGGGCTGTCGCTAGTACGTCGAAGTCGACTGCTGTGCTGTTTACTTCTTCGATACGTGACAGAAAATCGGGAACAACATTATCTGTTCCCTTAATATATCAGACATCTGTTGTGAACTGGCTGATATAATGTAGCTGCCGTAGGTGTCGTGGATCAGCTTTTTCTGGTTTCTGCCGAATAGCAAATGATATTGGTTTGTGGTCTGTATAAATAGTCACCTGCCTCCTCTCGATCTGATTTTGAAAGTGTTTTACGCCCTTGTATACTGCTAGAAGTTCTCTTGAGTATGCACTCCACTTTTGTTGAGACTCTGTGAGTTTTTTTGAAGAGAAACCTAATGGATGTGCATTGTTGTTGACGATCTGATTTAACACACCCCCTGTTGTTAGTTGCTTCGACTGAGAGGGTGAGTGCTGCGTTTTCGTGTGGGTGCGCTAGCAGTGTTGCGGATGCTAAGTCAGACTTTCGCCTCGTCGGTCCAGGTGACCGTGCGTTTATCATTTTTGATGTTGCAGGGAATAAGTTTTTGTAGCGCATCTTGGGTTTGGGCGACTGCCGGTATAAACCTCCTATAAAAGTTCACCATTGCAATGAAACGCCTTAAGTCTTTGGCTATGGTTGGTTCTTTAAATTTCGAAATGGCTGCAACCTTATCAGGAAGTGGGAGTATACCATCAGAAGTAACTAAATGGCCTAGATATCTCACCTGTGATTGACCAAAAACGCATTTACTGAGGTTAATTGTCATGTTGTAATCCTGCAGTCGCGACTAGTCATTGGAAAACTTGCTTCAAGTGTCCCTCGTGTTCGGCTTCGCTTCGTGATACGACACAGATGTCATCGAGATATGGGACAACGAAGACAAGACCTCTGAGGACGGAATCTATGTGGCGCTGAAAAGTTTGGCCCGCATTGCAGAGGCCGAACGTCAAATAGCGAAACTCATACAACCCAAATGGCGTTATTATTGCGGTTTTTGGTATATCTTCGGGTTTTATTGACACTTGGTGATATGCTCTCTCCAAGTCGATCGTAGAGAATATTTTTTTTTCTGCTAAAACGTGGTGAAATGTTTGGATGTTAGGTATTGGGTACCTATCTCTTATGGTGATGGCGTTTAGTGCACGATAATCACCACAAGGTCGCCATGTTCCGTTCTTTTTTGGTGCCATGTGCAGTGGTGATGCCCATTGACTTCTTGAAGGTTGGATGGATCGTGGCGGATTCGGTTTTTTTGTTTTCGGACATTGTGAGAATGCTTTTGTAATTTTCCAGCAGGGCCTGATTGTTGTTGATTACTTTTATTGTTGGTTTAGCTGACGATATTATTACAGCTGAAGTTGCGTCGTGTTGTCAGTTAATCTGCTTCCTGCCAAGTCGAAGTTGAGTTGAAAAGGTTGCAAAAAAACCGGCGCCTATTATAGCTGTGTTGACTTTTGCTATACGAAATATCCATACAAACTCACGTCGAAGATTGAGGTTAAGTTTGACGATTTTGCTGCCGTATACATTTATGGGCGACCCGTTTGCCACGAAAAGTGTTCCCGTAACTGGTAATCGGTTAATTTCGTGAATGGTGGCAGGGACGATGGAAATATCGGCACTTGTGACGATTAAAAACTGCTGCCCGGTGTTGGTGTTTGTCACGAAGAGACGTTTTGTTTTTGTTGTGCCGGGCGCACTGCTTTTGCTGTGTGTCCGGATGGCTAGTTTTTTGAATCACGCGAATTGTTGTCATACTTACATGGTGGTCTGCACCTTTTTGCGTCGTTTCCGAATTTATGGTGGTAGTAGCATGTGTCGTAACGTTGATTGGAATGCGAGTTACGACATGCTGGTGTTGACGAGCAGTGATTCGGCCTATATTTTCTGGATGGAGATCGTGACGTATGCAAGCTTTGGATTTGTTTGGACAGTTCACTGATTTGCTGTTGTATACGGTCGAATTGGTTTATATTTACCTGCGACACGTCAACACCGCTTGCGCATACGTTCACCACATTGGTTTTTGTTGCCTCCACCACCCTATCGGCTATTGTAGATGCGGTTGCCAAATCGATGTTGTCATCGGCGGAGATGATCGCTCGGATCTGCTGAGGGTGGTTTCTTAGCCATAATTGCTTCAGCAACTCGTCAGTAACTGGCGTTTCTGCAGCTCTACGTCGCATCTCGGCTAGCAGGTGCGATGGTTTTCTGTCACCTAGCGCGAGTTCGCTTAGTAGCTTCGTGATCTTTGTCGGCATGCTGTCGGCAAATTCTGTGATGATACGTTTTTTTATAGTTTCGTACATACACCCTTTGGCAGGAGGATTTGTACGCAAATCGGCCAGTTTGTACATCACCCGTGTTGGTCAAATATTTCCGATTATGGTAAAATATTTCTTCTTGTCGGAACCTTGCCAAAACCATAAATCTGTATATTCCTCGGTGAAGTCGGGCAGTGCGCATTTTGCTGTCTCGATTGTAGCCTCCGCTATAGCCTCGTCTTTTTCCGGTGCCATTTTATGTTTTTAGGTTGTAATTTGTAGGTTATTTACCAATTTATGGTTGCGTTTTTTCGAAAGGTCCCTTTAAAGGGACGGTCAGCTTTTGCTCTCTTACTCTCCCATTTTGCAATACAGATCTCATGTAAGTTGATGGTATAGTTGTTAACATTACACCAAACCAGTTTGTGATTGATTGCAGTGCAGTAAACTTTAAATTGTGTGATTTTTTTTGCGAAATATGGAACAACAACTAAAAAAAAATATCAGAACACGTGGGAGGTAAGTAAATGTGAATAACAAATAAATACAGGTGAAATTATTTAACAATTTTAAATGAAATTATCTTAAATTTATTGTAATAAACAAATTTAAGTTGTTGTGAGTGATAAAAATATTGTAATTTGTGAATAATACCGTTATTTATCCAACGTCCCTTATAAGGGACGCAATGCAGACAGGACAGTTAACAATAATATTTTATTACAACAATAATATTTTATTACAGACTAACAGTAGCTGAAATACTGGAAGAGATTGAAGCTTTTGATGGTCAGTTGCAATAACTTGACATTTTTGCAATCCCACCATTGGAGGAAAATGAGACCGACCAGGATTCGGACTGTAGTGATGACGAACACGAGGCGAACTTGGATCATCTCGGCCCGAAATTATTGACTGCGGAAGGCGAGATCCAAGACGAATTCGATGACTGGAGTGACAGTGACGATGAGCCATTGGCTAAATACAGAAAAACCGTCAGTTCGAGTGTGCGTGCGGGAAATGCCTTGCGTTGGCGAAAATTTGACCCGGTGTACGACATTCAAACGGAATGCGAAACAATACCGCCGAGTGCCGAAGCTCAAGCCGCCAGTTCGCCTACTGATTTCTTTGACCTATTTTTTTCTGAAGGCATTATAAATTTTTGTGTTGAGCAGACAAATTTATATGCTCTTCAGAAAAATGTTGACCTGAGAATGAGTATGGACGAGGCGAGAGTTTTTATTGGCGGTATTTTGATGTCGGGGTACGCAAAATACCCCAACAAACGTTTGTATTGGTCGGAGAAATCTGATTCGCCAAGATTGCTAGCGAACAGCATGAGGCTGAATCGATTTGAAAAAATTCTAAATAATTTCTATCTGAATGACAACACGCAAGCCCAGGGTACCGATCGGCTTTACAAAATTAGGCCACTAATTACTCACCTGAACGAGGCGTTTCTAAAGCATGGTGGAATGGACGAGAATCTCTCCATTGATGAGAGCATGATACCGTATTATGGTAGGCATTATGCTAAACAGTATATCCGTGGTAAGACCATTCGATTTGGATTCAAAAACTGGGCTCTGAATTCCAGCGATGGATATATGCTTCAGTTCGATGTGTATATGGGCAAAAATGCAGAGAGCGTCCCACAAGGATATGGAGTAGGAGGTGACAAAGTGGTTGATCTCCTCACGAAAGCAAATGTACCACACCATAAGGGATTCAAGGTAAGAAATGAAATGTTCGTCATATGATATTACAATAATAATATAATTTACGTTATAGCTTTTCATCGACAACTAATTTACGTCTGTGAAACTGTTGCGCAATTTGGCCAGTATGGGGATTTGTACATCTGGTACAATTAGAGACGGTCGCATAGAGAAGTGTCCTCTTCGTCCAATAGCCGCCATGAAAAAGGAGCAGCGAGGATCCAGCGATCTTCGTTTTTCTGACGATGGCAAGATTCTCGTTGTAAGATGGAAAGATAATAATGTGGTGACCATTGGCTCCAACTTTGATACCAACGATATCGGGACGTGCAAGCGCTACGTGAGAGGGCAAGGTGCGATACAGATACCACAGCCGAAACTTCTTCAGCGCTATAATCAAGGCATGGGAGGCGTTGATAAAATGGACCAGATGGTGGCTGTGTACCGGTCTAGAATTAGACAGCGTAAGTGGTGGTGGCCCATATTTGCATATTTGTTGGACGCATCGATCGTAAACGCATGGATCCTTATGCGGAAAGTTCATCCGAACGACCCAAATTGTGGCACTCTGCTAATTTTTCGCAGGTACATAGCCATTTCGTATCTAGAGAGATACGGAATGCCGTCCTCAAGAGTATCGAGTAGAACCAGCATCAACCCTGATGCGCGCTACGATGGAAAAAACCATATGATTGAGTACTCGAAGACGGATAAGAGATGTGCCTATTGCGGAAAGAAGTCTAACTTTTTATGTACTAAGTGCGAGAAAGGGCTTCATCCGAAAGAATGCTTCAAGCAATATCACACTTCAAATGCCCATACTGCATAGTGTCCCTTATAAGGGACGGTCCCCAAAACCCCCAAAACACATTTTTTTTAATAAATCGAATTAAAACTACTTTATTAGACTTATTTCAATGCATAATGATTAAAAAAAAGGTAAGTATAGCGCCAGGGAACTTCATGCACTAATGAGCTAAACAGAAGTGACAACAAAATTTAAAAAAGGCAAAGAACCGTTTTATACTTCAATTATATTGACTAGTTTTTATTTTTTATAGCATTGCTTATAAAAATGGTATGACTATATAGTGTTCGACATGTCTCTCGTGGTCTCAAAATTTGTCTGGCTGTTTTTTTTTTTTTTTTTTTGAAGCAACACATGAAAAACAACCGTTAGCGATACTAGAAAATTCTTATTTTTTTATTTTTATATCTGTTACTTCATTGCACAATAGCGTAGGTTTATTTTGGTATTCGGTAACCGCTACAACTTGAAAGCATTAAGTCACCAGATATGGACACAATGTCTTGGGGGGGTTCGAAATAGTAACAATAACGGGTGTGTGGTCAGACGAGTGTTCCAATGAAGATTTTACATATACAAGTTCTTGTGCGATGTTCTTCGTTACTCCGAAATCGATTAAATCGGGTATTTTTTGCCTGTCAGTTGGCCAGTACGTTGGTTCTCCGCTTGAGACCACATCCATCGGGGAAATTAGTCGTGACCGCCAGAATGTGTGCTTGGGATTTAAATCGCCAGCAACTATGAAACGAGGACCTAGTGATTTAAAAAAACTTGTGTATCGATTTTCTGATATAGAGAACCTTGGGGGAGAATATATTGATGAAATCACAAGGCTGTTTCCAAGTTCTTCAAAGCAAATAGTAGTAGGTTGAAGGTAGTTTTCACAATGATCACACATTAAATAATGTTTTAATCTGGATTTAATTAGGATAGCTGAGCCAGCACATGCTCTATCACTTGGATCCTTAGTATCATAAAAAGTGTATCCGCGCAGTGAAAAGAGACTCGTACGAGTCAAATGAGTTTCAGAGACAAGGAAAATATCAATTTGATTGTCTCTAAGAAAATGGTCAAGTTCGTCTTTATGTTGGCTTAAGCCGTTTGCGTTCCAGAAACATATTTTCAAACAATTCATGTTTTGCTTAGCATAGCTTGCAATATAATGGATTGCATGTACATCATCTCTTGCATCTTGTTGTAAATGCATTTATCGTTTGAATTAGAGTATCGAGGGCCGACTCAAGTTTACTTCGATTTTTATTTGGGGGATCGCATTTGTGATTTGTTACAGCGGAGTCTGAACGTACAACATTGATTGAATATTTTGCGGATGGTATGTATTAATTGGATAATTTCTAGGAGCTTTCGATATGGGTGAAGCGTGTTTCTTTGTTTTCATATTTTTAGAGTAAACTGGGCAGCCCCTGTAATTTGCGGTGTGGTTTTTACCACAGTTGCTACATTTTTTTTACGTTATCATCTGTTTTTGGTATGTTGTTGCTTTGGTAGCTTGCAGTATGCCCGAACTCCTGGCAGTTTATGCACTGAACCGGCCCTGTTCTTTTATGGGGCTGTTCCATGGTAATTTTTCTATGCAGAATATATCTCAAAGTGTAGATTGGTTGCACCAAATTTTTCTATAATATTATATCCCCGGGTTGTGGGATGTGTTCCGGTTCCTGATGTTTACTACAACTTTAACCTTGAATTCTTCTTTTCGAGTTCACGTTTCAACTCGAGCGGGTCGACACACGAATCAATACCCTTTGTAATGACTTGAAGGCCCTTGCCGCTCTCTCAATTGATAGGTGTAAAAATTTTTTCCCTGCTTTTCGAATGAGGACACAATTTTACGGAAATTATCCTCGTGTTGGACCTGAATTTTTGTTTCGTATATATGGGGATAACGTAAAATGAGTTTTCCCCAGATACTTCCACCAATTTTTTTACTAAATTATTGGAATTTTGTTCTCTAGAGTATATTTGGTTTTTCGGTTCATCACCACTTACCTCGCCCAAAAGGAAAAAAACGATTTTGGGATTTAATAGCAACATCGCCCTTTAGCTGCCTTTTCATCACGGTGATGTATATGTCCAATCCGATTTGTACATATGCTTTCGGGGTACTTATCTTGTTCTGAGTTTGTTGGGAAGAAACTCCCTTCGACAATCGCGTACAATCACCATTCACGGGTCAGCAGGGTTAATATTAACATTGCACGAACCAAAACAATGTATACCACACAAACTACAAGCACTCGCTGTATCAAGTGCTGTTGTTGTTTTCTCTACTGTCTCTTGTTTATTTTTCTCCATCGAGGGACAAGGAGAACATGAGCGCGCTATAGTATTGGTGTTAGTTTTCGCGGTTAAATAATGTTTATTATATTTGGGGTCGTGCAAATTTAAAACATTTGAGTTATTCTCAGAGCTTAAAATAATTAAGCATTGTTACCACTAACACTACTAAACCTTCTCTCACTTGATTTTCAATTAAAAGCACTCATTTACTTTTCTTTCCTTTTTATACCCTCCACCTCAGTGTGCAGAGGGTATATATAAGTTTGTTATTCCGTTTGTAATAATTAGAAACAAATTTTGGACTCCAAAAAACATATATATTTGTGATCCCTATAACAAGCCGAGTTGATATAGCGATGTCCGTCTGTGGAAATCACGATGACAACTTCAATCGGGCAGCTAGGGTGCTCGTAGGCATAAAAAATGATTCACTAACTTCTGTGAAGTTTGCTACTTAAAATCGCCCAATTTCTCTTGAAAAAATATGATTTTCTATGTTGTTCTTGTCACGATCACGCCCTTAATAGGACAGCTAGGGTGATTATTTTTAGTGAGAATGATTCACCAAGATCATGGGAAGATTTCTTTTTCAAAAATCATTAAAATCGGTGGAACAGGTCCAGGGAAATCTCTGAAAATTGAAAAAAAATGATAAATATGTTTCTATATTGCTCTTGTTATTATTCTAAATTTTGTATTGTTGTCATAGCTGGACTTGTAGTTTTTGTGGTCGTTGTGGTAATAATATAATAAAAACTAACCCTTTGTACATTTTTTGTATCAACTCTGGTAGAAAAATTTTAAAGTTTCCATTGTTTGGCATCACTAAAAAAATTTGTAAGATCACGCCACGAGCCTGCTTGCAAAGTTTCAGAGCAATTGGATCACGGGAAAGGGCTTAAAAATCGATCCAAAATTTTGTCGACAAGCAGAGAAGCGACACTACAGGTTAATATAAAGGGAGTAAAAATTCACCAACATCTAAAGCAAATAATGCTAAACAACCTAGTTGTTAATAAAAACAACAATGTAAATTTACAAAAAAATTATGTATTAATTTATTTAAAGAAAAACATAACAATAACTTTTGATGTTGTATTTTTTGCGTGTAATATTTACATATGTATAAGTACATACATATATTAAATAAAAAATATATATAACTAGATGTAACCCGGTGTGCTTCGCTACACCCTCCCCCTGCCCCCCCACGAATCGTTATGAGAGGGCTCACGCAAAGTCCCAAGGCTCTCACTAATACAGTTATTCAGATATATCACATTTAAATATTAAGTTTGTGTAGGGGTACCACGCGCATTTGTCCAATCCCGCCCATTTTTTTGTCTGACTACTCACGTTAATAATAGATGACCTGAGACATATTTGCAAAGCTTTCTCTATCATATTAATATATGTGATATTTAAAATTTACTTTGTATGGGAGGTGCCACGCCCGCTAAAAATATTTTAAAAAATTACAGCCTGTAGCACTCCCATATCCGCTGTAAGACCCTGTGAAAATTTCAGGAAGGTCAGATGAGTAGTTACGGAGATTACCTCCTGCAAACAAACAAACAACCAAACACATATTACCTCTTTATTATGTTAGTATAGATTATTAGCAAAGATTTTTTATTCGATATACAATGTTTTTTGGTTTTTTCATTCGGTACAACAATTATCAGATTTTTCGGCGTTCCTACCCTGGAGCAAGGTACATGTAGCTGCCCATGAGAAGAAGATGGATTATCAAAATTAGATCTGGCAACACTTAACTATTGGCCTTGAACTTAGAATATCATTTGGCAATTTTTCTTTTTAGCGATTTTTGATTTTGCCCATTTTTGATATTGAAGATTTTTTTGGGCGATTTGTATTTTTCGCAATTTTCGGTTTTGGCGAATTTTTGATTTTGGTGATATATTTTCAACGACAATTCACATTGATAACTAATGTACTTGTCAAAAGACTATTGCTTTCGTAGTACTTCATATTATTTATATAGGAGGTACCACGCCCACTAATCCCATCCCGCCCAATTTTTATTGGACTACTCACATTAATATCTGACGGACTCGTGCAAAATGTCGAGTCTTTCCCTTTTATAGAACACCAGTTATATGATATTAGATATATACTTTGCATGGACGGTGCTACGCCCACTGCTACGACCACGCCCATTTTTTGTTCAACTGATCATACAAAGAACCTATGGGCTCATGCAAAGCTACAAAGCCCTCTCTTTGACAGTACTCCAGATATATGACATTAAATAGTTACTTTGCATGGGGAGTGCCACGCCAATTTTTTTCCGACTACTCATACTAAGATCTGATGGTGTCGTGCAAAGTGTCAAAGCTTCCCTTTTTAGTACACCAGTTATATGATACAAAGTTATATGATACTTTATACGGGCGGTGCCACGCCCACTGCTCCGATCACGCCCATTTTTGTCTAACTAATCACATGAATAACTTATGGGCTCACACAAAGTCCCAAGACTCTCACTATAACAGTACTCCTGATATATGGCATTTTATATTTACTTTGTATGGCAGGTGCCACGCCTATTGGTCCGATACTGCCCATTTTTTGTCCGACTACTCACATTAATAATAGGTGACACCAGACAAATTTGAAAAGCTATCTCTATCACAGTACTCGAGATATATAATATTGAATTATTACTTGTATGGCAGGTACCACGACCACTTGTCCGATCCCGCCCATTTCCGGCGTAGCCACTAATATTAACAAATTTGCAAAGCCCTCCCTGTCATAATACTCAATATATGTATATGATATTAAAAATTTACTTTGTGTGGGTGGTGCCACGCCCACTAAAAATATTTAAAAAAATTATAGCCTATAGCACTTCCCATATCCGCATATCCCATATCTTTATTATATAATATATATATATATAATAAATATCAATATGCTGGGATTTTTATAACACGGAGTCTCGGCTAGTTGCAATTCATGGCAACGTTCATGTTCATTTCAGAGAAATATAACTGTAAACACTTATATTTGTGTCCAATTTCCTCCCACGCTTTTCTTTTTAAATCCGTTTTTTATAGTTTTCACTTTTGTAGTTCCATAAACACTCATATTCGCGATACATATTAACCCATTTCCGGCCGCGAAACATAAATGTCGTCCGCTTTGAGTGAAATTTAAAATCTTAGCTAGCTATAGGTTTCTGAACTCGAATCCGTTGTTAGAATTCATCTAGCTCACCTGTGATCGTCAGAACATGGTGTTCGCAAGCGCGAACTTTGGCCGCTATTCGACATTATTATTCATTGCTGGTAAAAAGTTTAAATGATCTTGTTTTTCGTATTTCAATACGTAAAACTGATATAAGAATCAATTTTAACACATTTTTATTATGGTTGAAGTAAGTATATTTATTAAGAAAAAAGGTTATAGTTGTTGTTATAGAAAATTACTTTTGGTGATATGCTTCAAAGCACTTTGGATGCGAATGAACATTACATTTTTTGTACATCCATTTTACTGGCTTTCCACATGATTCAATCTACAGCGTCTGGTTTTGCCGTCTTTCTGCTCGACGGGAATGTGCTCGCAATCCACTCTTGGCATATACGTGGTGAAAATTCTGGAGAATTGTATTCTCTTTTACATGACAATGAAAGTACTTTTGCTATTGTCACGCGAAAAATTTTTTGTGGCATTACTTTTTAATTTTTTTTCCTTTCCAACAAAGCAATGTAGCTTCCATGCGTTGACAACAGAAGAGCCTAATGTAGAAATAAATAAAGGCCAATACCACTTTTTTGAACGGATGTTTATTCTGTAGTTTTGCACCACGTTGCCTTGGGTATAATTGTAAAACATACGTGGCTGCTGAATACATAAAGTTACATGACATTTTTGGCAAATGATTTTAGTCATTCGTTCGCGCTTGCGAACAGCAATGTTTACCGTTACCTAAAATATGTTCGCTGGAATTTTTTGTTTGTTTTTTGTTTTGATTTATTTTCTTTCATTTGTTGCCGAAAAATCTGCATACTCGCAATATTTATTTTCGCAAAATTTTTACGTGTAAATAGTAAAACAAAAAACCTCTGAAAAAGGTGGTGGCACAAAATGGCTAATAGCGAAAAGAGAATTATTAATAATATACTTATTTATCACTTCTTTAACCCTTTCAATACGACTTTTGGCCAGTGCAGATATTTCTGTATAATTGAACTAAATGTGCTGTAAATAAGTAAAGGAGCATGTTTACATAATTTCAGATTTTTAGAAAATAGGGTTTTTGAAAAAAAGGATTGGGACACATATGTCCCTGCAGTACTTTAATTATGGGAAAATATATCCCAGCAGTAAATAATCAGACCTCAAATTTAGGTATTCAAGAGTAGAAAATATTTATTTTTATTGAAACTGTTACATTACAATCAATACATAAAGCTACATGACATTTTTAACAAATGATTTTAGTCATTTTTTCAATTTTCCTCGATTGGCATCTTATGCGTCTGTTTCTGTAGTATCAATAGTGGCATTGTGACAGTTGCTCATAAGTAACACATCTTTAGTATCTTTCCAATGGACTGCTAATATCCCCTCATCACATACTGCTATTTCACATTCACCTCTTTCTTTTAGTTTAGTTTGAAACGTGTGTGTTTTTACGATTTGACATATACGTTCCTAAAGCAGAACATTTTATGCTGTCAAGTAGACGTGTTGAAGTGAAAAAACGGTCGAAACATAAAACTACGTTTGAACTTGTAATTGTTTCTGCCAATTTTAGAACCACACGCTCGTCCAAGGTTCCTTCAGTTACTTCAGTTTCCCGTCCACTATATATGTTTGTGTTACTGCACCGCATCTTGTCCAAAGTTTGATTCCTCTTTTGAATTTCGTCATTGACTCATCAATGGATTGAAATGTGCTGTCAGTTTTCGCTTTCAAAAATGTATGTTTCAAGCAGGACAAAACTTCTTCAATGTAATGCGTTTTCGATGCCTCTGGAGGATTTACGGGGTCATTGAAATACAATTTTGACATCAGTAGCATAAAACGATCTTGGGAAATGGATTCTGATAATGCTGCGTTTCGGAGGGACTTGTTGCGCGACCAATACATATGCATTGCTGGTACACGATTATGACATTATCAATGAACAACCCAGAACAATTTTTATTTCTCCTGATGATGTCATCTTTGCGTTATTGAGCTTTTGTAGGCGCAGATTTGTATAATAACTGATCTGCATTATGAGACTCTTTGGAAATAAATTATAAAAATAATCGAGCTTGGTCGAACCTCTGTTTAGGTTAGCCATAATAATTGCCTTGGCCTCTTGAAGTAGTGACATTTTTGGGGGAAAATTATCAATATCGCCGTGCCAAATAAACTTAGTATTGCTAGTTGATTGAGCAAGAGTTGTTTCAGTGAAATTTACACTTTGAGAGTTGTTGTCGCTATCTTCATTTACCGTTTGTACATTTTCATGCATCTGCATATCTACATCATTTGCAGAATCCGTGCTATCTACTTCAGAAGATATGGAGGCATCAGAGCCTTTATAGTCTGTGTCTGCATCTGCATATCTACATCATTTGCAGAATCCGTGCTATCTACTTCAGAAGATATGGAGGCATCAGAGCCTTTATAGTCTGTGTCACTGCTATCGTCATTGTCGTGGTAAGGATCCATCTCCATATCAGATAAATTACTAAGACCCAGTTTTTGAGATATCAGTTAAACCTAGTTTTGTTAAACCCAGAATTTATTCATCAATTCCTTTATGAATTTGGACATGTCTGACAAAATTAATTCTCGGTTTAACTAAACTAGGTTTAACTGACATCTCAAAAACTGGGCTTAAGCTCATCCTCTATTTCTTTGTTAGACAGTGGTCGATTCATCCTAAAATTTTTTCAATAAAAATTTAAAAAAATAAAAATACTAAAAATACTGCTGGGACGAATACATCCCACACAGCAGTACTGCAGGGATATATATGTCCCAATAAAACAAAAAATGCATACAAATCATTTTATTCGTATATAAATGTTACATGCAATTTACCTTTTCCTTCCGTAATTGCAATCACGCAAAATTTTCACTAAAACACGTAGAAAAACCTAAAATTTTTGATTACACGTGAATGCACGAAGAGCACTCTTACACTTATGAACCAATACCAAGTATCAATTACTTATGTTATGCTAACCGAAGCACGTGTTGTGAAGTCCTTGACTGTATTATACAGTCCTTGTTAATGGCAGGGTTTAATGCAGAGTGTGACACCTCCCATACAAATTAAATTTTTAATATCATATATATTAAGTACTATAATAGAGAGAGCTTTGCAAATTTGTCTCAGGTCATCTATTATTAATGTGAGTAGTCATCAAAAAAATGGGCGGGATTGGACAAATGCGCGTGGCACCCCCATACAAACTTAATATTAAATGTGATATATCTGAATTACTGTAATAGTGAGAGCCTTGGGACTTTGCGTGAGCCCTATCATTACGATTCGGGGGAGAGGGGGTAGCGAAGCACACCGGGTTACATCTAGTATATATATAATATAATATCTGTGGTCACAAGCGATAACCGCCTAAGTCGACTTAAGTATGATTTGAGTTATGTATGCCATCATATTCTACTAAAAACGCTTTATATTTACGTGAAATCCCTATTTCTCAATCACTGTTTATTTAAAAGTTACGCTTTATATTTACGTGAAATCCCTATTTCTCTATCACTGTTTATTTAAAAGTTATTAATGAAAACATGCTGACCTAAGTCGTAATGAAGCCCCATTACATTTATATAAAAAATTATTTTTCTCAAAAGCATGATATTCGACGATTTGGGTTATGTATGCTATCTTGTTCTACTAAAAACGCTTTATATTTACGTGAAATCCCCATTTCTCTAACACTATTTAGAAAGATATAAATAAAAATATACTGACCTAAGTCGTAATGAATGAGGATTTATATAAAAAGTGATTTTTCTCGAAAGCATGATTTTCGACTTAGGCGATTAATGCTTGTGACCACAGATATACATATACATGAAAAGCATTTAGAACATTTCTGAACGTAACCGGAACGTCCCAACGCTGACACGTTACGTTACTGTTACGTGTGGTTAACTAGGCCTTAAGTTAGTTCTATCATTATTGCTTGCTGCCACTAATGATGAATAATGTTATAGCATGTTCAGACGGCAAAATGAACCATTTGATTCGCTCTCTGAATCAAGATTGTGAACATTGGTGTTCAGACGAGTGTTCACAGCCTAACACAGTCGTGACAACTTGACAGCTGTCAAAAAAGTAATCTCGAACCGTTGGACGGTGCGAGTGTTCTTGTTTCATTTTGACTTTTATACACTTTACATTTCATTATTTCATTTTTTCCATCTTTATTTAATATATATATGTAAATATATACTTTTTATTTGTTAAATGTTTCTGTTTATTTTATTGCACAAATTCATTATTTGTTTTTCTTTGTTTATATATTTTTGACAGCTAGTTCAGATAAACTGGCGATAATTTCTTATCAAACTTGGAGGTGACACTCAATGTTTCTAGGTTCAAAACTAGGTTCATTTTGAACCAACTAGATTCGCTCCCAATATTTTGTATGGCGAATCATATAGATTCAGTCATGATTCGGACGCGAATCGTGAATGAGAGAGCGAACCGCGAATCTTGCTGTCCGTGTGAACATAGCATAAGACTTTTAAATTAAAAAAAATTTCACTAAATGTCATTAATATATGATTTTCGAGGTAAACCAAAACAATACGGCAAATGCTTGTTTTTAAGTCTTATCTGCATTCCCGTAAAAGAAGCATTTTTTTTTTCTATAATTCGACGCTAATGACATAATAATTGCCATTGTGCTGGTTGTAGTAAGCTGTGGTGGTGGCAATGATTAATTAAATCAATAAATGGAAGAACATCTTCGCAACTGCTATAGATATTTAGAGCCCAAAAAAGAAGCAATGTTAATGGAAATGGCGGATATTGTATTTAAAGAGAACACCAGCCATTATTTAATGTTGCAATAATGAGGATTTTAAACATACCATATTAAAACACCAATAAAAAGAAATAAACAATGCGTCATTTGGCTTTTTCTTTGTTTAAAGAGAAATGTTAAATTATTTTGTGTTGTTATTATATAAAGGAAAGAAAAGACTAATTGAAACAAATTTGAAATAAAACAAAACCTTCCATGGATCTTATACCAATAACAAAAGTCAACGATAATCAAGAAAATAATGATTTGTTGTTAAATGCTATCAAAAACAAATTTAAGTCAGCCAATGAAGTTGCTGCTTTTAGTCCACCGAAATTTAACATACCTTGCTTAAAAGTTTCTGACAATGCCAAGAACCCCGTAATAACAAGTAATGCCTCGGTTAAGGAAATTACAGCCTTTGTGTTACCGCAATTACAGAGTGATGCGAAAACTTCAGCTAAATTTGAAATGCCTGCATTAATAACATCCTGTCAAACGAATATACAAAATTTAACATCATCTATCACAAAATTACAAGTAGAAGAACGGCCTCAAAACATTCCAAATATAAATCTGCCCACGACATCTGCCATTGATCTTACCACAGCTTTAGCTTCAAAATTATACCACAAGGGTGCACCACCCACTAGAGATTTTCTTAATAAACCACAATCGTTACAAAACATCGAAGATTTTGATATTCCTTTTATAGATTGTGATCGTCAGGATGGCTCAAGGAAATATATAATTTTAGCCACAGCGAATGAATATTGTATAACTGATATTTCACAGTTACCGTTGCGCCCCAACAACGCAGAACCTTCCGCTATTGGCCAAGTCCTCAATTTCGATAGTAAATATAAAGCTCCTCTACCCTTACAATGTTTTTCGTTCGAATTCCAGAAACAAAATGTTAAACACACTATCTTACCTTTTCAATTTGATTCGAAATCTCCAGATGATATTGTTTTGGAAGCCTTAAGTAAAAACCAGAGACGTTATTATAATTGATGCGTGGCCTAGTTTTTTTTTAGCGATTTTGATTTATAGTTTTTAAAGACAATTTGTAAAAATAAATTATTTTTAAGAAAATAAAAAGGAACAAATTTAGTTTAAGTTATTTAATTAAAATTTATAAAAATAAGACAGAAACAATAATGAGTTTTTATATAAGAAACAAAATAGTTTGCTGCAGGTCCATGATTTTTCTATAAAAACCTTGATAGATTTAGAGTTAAACGATGAATGTTATGAATAAATTTGGAAATGCTTTTTAGACGAATTTTATAGAGGAAAATTCTGTTCACTTAAATTACACTGTGTAATTTTTTAAGTCATGGAAATATAACCATATGCGGACAACACTACGAGATAAAAAAAGACCCGTGCCTCCCAGTTTTGCCCCAAGTCATGAACTTTTTTTATGGGCCCCCAAAGAATTGGGGCCTCGGTGTCATTTTTGCAAAAAAGTGATAATTTTCTCAGGCTCATATGCAAACCGTTTGGAATTTTGAGTTACTCTCTGAGGCAAAGTTGTAGCTCCTGTCATAAAGAACAAAAATTGTGAACACATAAAAATCATCTTCAAGATCAAAATCGCAAAAAACTTTAAAAATTTTGATTTTTTTTTACCTTTTTTCCCCTGTTCAAGTCCATAGGTAGCAAATCGTTCAAAATTCAAGTAAACAATCAACTACAAAAATGTACCTAAGCTCTCAATAAACAAATTTCTAGAGCATATGAACTTCCTAGGAATAATTTTTAACACCGTTTAATTAGCGCTTAGGTAGCCGCAAAAGTGAAAAAGTTCCCGAATTTTTTTTAATTTCATTTGTTTTTTCTTTACTTCAACATTGAGATACTCAAGTATGTGATGGAAATCGATTTAGACACTAAAACGATTTAAATTTAATTAAAGTTGTGATGCGTTTATATTTTTCATTTTATAGTGTCGATTTCAATTTCCATTTTGTTCTGTGAATCCGAGTTGTCACGTAAATGTTTCCTCTTTATGTTTTCTTTTTTATTATCCTCTTCTAATAACAAATAGAATGCTGCCAAAATTATCGACATTTTATGATTTTGTAAATATTTACTTATAAATTTCACAAATGTTTTATTGTTATTTTACAATTTTCACTACAACTTTTCAATACATTGTTGTATTTTTCAAAAGAAATGATACGGAATGATAAAAAAGTGGAAAATGAAATCGATCGAAATTCATCACACCGTTGTCGATTTTAAAATCGTTTTCACTTTTGAAATCGATCGATTTCCATCACATACCTAAATATGTTTATAATGTCGATGGCCCTGGACTTGCAAATCGCACTCTCTTAAGTTGTGGATCCAAATCGTCGTCCGAATCTGACTCTGATTCAGAACTTATGGTGTCCACAGGCACGTTGCTTCCAGGCTGCACTCCATCATCAGCTTTTTCCTCTTCAAATACTTTACTTACATCATACAGGGTGATCTTGTGACTCCACCAACATACCTGAAATGAATTAGAAAAGAAATCAAAAAAGGAATGTAAAACAATGCATCAATAAAATTGATATTACCTCTGCAAGCAATGCTTCGAGCCTTTGTACCGTTTTTCCATGGACATTGTGGTTTGGCGAAACCGTTCTCCTTGCTCATCGGATTCGGTAGGGAGTTGTTTGATAAAATCGTCAAAATCAAAATGAAGAAAATGCAGCTTTAATGTCATCGATGTGCCGATTTTCTCAAAATAATACAGCATTTCTTTCACCCATGCTCTTGCTTCCGGTTCCGCGTCTCGATCCCCTCCCAAGACTCTGGTGCATACACGCTGAAGGTAAATCCATGCCATTGAATGATTTTCATCAAGCGATGAATCAAAGTTGCTCTTGGATAGCTTTCTAATGTCAGGGCCATTAAGTACGCCTGTTAAATGAAGAAAAAAATAAAGACAGAAAAGAAAACATTAACATAGTGTGAATAGTACAATGAGGTGAACAAAAATTCGTTTTAAATTTACTACAATACCTTTTTTAATTTTGTCATCGCTACGCTTTGGGAAAACGCTTTTCAAATAGATGAATGCGTTTGGACAATTTACAACGGCCTCTTCGATGAATTTTTTAACAATTCCCAAGCTTTTATATCGTTGCAAAAGCGAACGATTGTCATCATTTAGAGTGTAGAGGCTCTGAAATTCAGCTTGCCGTTTGCGGTACGCCGTAGAGTTAACATTAGCATGTGTGAGTTTTCTTAGCCTTAAAAACGCTGTCAAAAATATGGCAAGTCGCTGCGATAGTCCCAATATGGTATCAAATGGATCTTCTCATAAGTAACACCACTTGCTCTACTCATTCCTGTAAATTCTGTCCTACGATCTGGAGTTGGCGGCCTTGGTGATACAAAATTTTCAGGTGCAAGCACTGGTAGTGTGGCTGTTACAGTTACTTTATAAATTTTGTTTTTCTCAGCATGATCGCGGTCTGTGCGTGATCGCGTGAGTTGTTTATTGAGATCTTAGGTACATTTTTGTAGTTGATTGTTTCCTTGAATTTTGAACGGTTTGCTACCTATGGACCTGAAGAGGGGAAAAAAGGTATAAAAAACTAATTTTTTAAAGTTTTTGCGATTTTGAATCTTGAAGATGAAGTTTTTTTGATTTTATATGTTCACAATTCTTTATGACAAGAGCTACAACTTTGCCTCAGAGGGTAAATCAATATTTCGAACGGTTTGCAAGATATGAGACTGAGAAAATAATCACTTTTTAGCCAAAATGACACCGAGGCCCCAAATCTTTGGGGGCCATAAAAAAAGTGCATGACTTGGGGCAAAACTGGGAGACATGAATCTTTTTTTTCATCTTTTATCACGTAATGGTGTCCGTATATGGTTATATTTTTTCGTGTTGCACTGTGTTATTAAATTAATAAAATTTTATGTTTGCAAAGATGTTGTTAATGTTGAGTTTTCGCTGGTTGTTGGAGGAGACGCAAGGTTTTTTGAGAAAAGGGAGATGGTAAATTTATGATGGGTGTAGATGGAGATGATACTATTAGTTGCAGAAGAGACGGCATTTGTTGTTGGTGATTTTTCTGAAATTTCATTTTGATTTTCGAGTAAATTTAAAATTTTTATTTTTAATTCGGGTAAATTTTCATTGATACAATTTGTGGTTGTGTGTTACTTGGTATTGTTGTTGTTGTAGAGCATGATAAAGAAACTGGCTGACCTTGATGTTGTGTGCTATTGTTGTTATTATTGTTTTTTTGTATTATGTTGCTGCTACGGCTGGCGCCTTAGCTGCTGTTTTTGTTGTTGTTGCGACAGTAGCTAATGGATCAGTTACCGTTATACTCTCAGTTTCTTTGACCAACCCTTATGTCCCCCTCCTTTGCTCATAATCTTGCTCATCTTCTTCCTCCTCCATTAGTTCTAAGTTTTCCTCATTTATGGGAAATTTCCCATTCTCCTCTTTTATTTTTGCTGACCTATTCCGTTTTTCAACTTCTTTTTCTCCTTTTTTTCTTAACGGTGTTCCTCCTCTGCCTGGTTATTGAAATTATTGTTTTCTTCATTAAAGGAAATAAAATACTAATTATTAATAAAAATGACGAATCTATAATAAAACAAGTAAGAGTGTTAAATTCGGCTGTGCCGAATCTTTGATACCCTCCACCTCGGTTTGAGTATTGATAATAAATGTAAACAAGATATTGGAAAAAGTAAACAATTTGTTAAACTTAATACCAAATTATTTCAGAAAATTCTATGGGTTGGTTTTCGTCTTTTCTATTATTTCGGATTTATTTCGGTGTTTGCTTTTTGGTCATCGTAGTTGCTGATCGGCATGCATTTAGGTTATATACCTATACGCATGCGTTTCCGGTTATATGACATAACTTCTCGTTTAATTTAGTTTTTGCTAATTAAATAGCTCGCCCTAACCTCCATTGCAAAGGTAATGGTTGTGTAGAGTGGCTATAAGCATTAAATCGTGCTAATTGGATATGCCTGTATAGGTTCTTTTAACTGGCCAAATATTTCTTCATTGTGGCCATATAGGTCGGATGGAGTAACAAAATAATAACCAAAAAAAAAAAGCTCTCTCAACTTTTTTTAAAATATTGCCATATTTTGAAAACATAGAGAATAAATTTATAATAATAAATAATCAAATTAGGGATGAAAAACGCAAAAACGAAAAGTCCCAAACATTTTAAATAAAATAATTTAATGTTATCTTTATTTTCTGAAAAACTTAAAATTTTCATCCAAAAAAAATTGTGAAAATTTATATATAAAAAATAACATTCTCATAAAATTACGTTTACTTATGTAACAATTTTTATTTAGCAATTCTTAAATATCATTTGAGGTTTTCTTAAATTCATTGAATTTAAATTAATATCGACGAATCTGTTTTTCTATTTATTTAAATTGTAAAGGAGTGGCATCTCTGTCAAAATAAGCGAAAAACACAAAGAAGAATAGAAAAAAACAAATCACTTGGTGTTTGACAGGATGATTTTATGTTTATGTTTAATATCTTTATTTTTTTACTAATATTTCTGTTTATTTATTTGAAAATGAAATAATGAATTTAATATGCTATTTAATTTTTTTATTTATATAAAAAAGTTTTTTAATTAAAGCAAAATATTTTCACTATTTCATGATTTTTATTTATGTATGACGACATTTCAACCTAAAAATTTAAGTTTTTATCGATTGAATAAACAACACAAAAATGGTTGTCTTTTAGATAACAACAACAGCTGACTTTAACAATAGCGAATATCGTTTAAAAATTTTACTGATAATTTTGCAATTTTCTTTTTTTTTACGATTCGACTATCGTTAAAAGAAGTTACTGAATCGCGTTACTGAAAAGTTATTAATATCTCCTGAATGGCAATATTTTTTTTAAATGTAAACATTTTTAAATGTAAACATATTTCTAAATTTAAAATTATTATTTCCGACGTTTTGATATGATTTTCTGAAATTCAATTAATATTTTCTAATTTATAATATTTTCTTAAATTTGAATGGAAAATTTAAAAAGTGAAATTTTGTATTTATGTGAATAATAATGCTTTATTAATTATAAACAATTAAATTAAAATTTAGATGTAATCGCAATCAGATATTTTATAGGTAAAGCAGAATAATAGTTCTATATAACTATGTAGAACTGTTTTGTAAGCAAAAAACTCATTGACGAACTCGGTAACTCTATTTTGTAAAGACAACAAAAAGTTAATATGCCAAACTTATGTTCATATTTGTAAAAGAATAATGAAAAAACGTATGAAATAAAAGACCAGCCCGTGTATACTCTTAACCACAGCCTAACACAGTCGTGACAACTTGACAGCTGTCAAAAAAGTAAACACGAACCGTATGGCTTTGTTTACCTTTTTTTTCTTAGAATTGCTCTAACAAATTTGAGAAAGAGATTAAAAAATAAAATATACAAAATATAATGTGTGCAAGTGAACAGCTACACATGTTTGTAACAAGCATAAAAAACAATAATAATGGAAAAAAATAGTGAGTATTTGCTATTGATAAACATTTAAAAAACATTAATAATATCGTATTATCTGTTTTGATATAAAAATATGTATAAAAGGTGTATATTAAAACACATAGCTTGTGATTTGTTTTACGTAAAACAATTACATTCAAGACTACTCAAGCCAGGGCCGAAGGAAGAAAGCAAAAATTACTATTGCTGGCACAAAAAAAGGCGGCCAAGAAGGAAGAAGCAAAACAACGATGATGAACAATATGAAGATGCTGGATAATGTAGCCGACATGCTGGATGGTGAAGATTCGAAATTTTTGCAATCGAAAAGAGGCAAAAACAACGAAAAGTAAGCATGCTGCTGGTGATGATGAAAGTAAACATGATATTAAGAATTGTTTCCGTTTTGTGTTTGCCAATGATAAAAAGCTTCACATGACTCTTTTCACAATATGTACGTCGCGTAAATCATTTATTCAACGCCAAAAACAACAATTTCAACTTGGAATGTATAACTTGTTTGTGGGCTTTGAAGATAAAAAATGTTTATGTAGATGCAGAGAAAGAAAATGAATTGAAAGAAAAGAAGTTGGAGGCTCATTGTCAACGTTTGTTGAGTTTATCGAAAAAGGAACGCAAACAACATAAAAAGTTGGCTGAGTTAAAATAGGAGTTGGATGAGACAAAAGCCAATTCTAAGGTTTTGAGTGACATTTTGGAGGGTTTTGCTGATGCTTGTAAAAATTTGTTTTAAAACAATTGCATACAATACTACTCAACCCAGGGCCGAAAGGAAGTAATCACAAATTACTATAGCTAAGCTAACCATTGGTCCAGTTGCTGGTGACGAAACTTTTCGCAAGTTGAATTGTGGTATTGTATTATTGTTTTTGATTATGACTTGCATGTAGAGTTCGTGTAATGCTTCTCATCGTAATTTGTCTGGTAATATTCCCATCACATTGGGTACTATACCGTTAGCTTCATACATAAAACATTAATTTTCTACTTTTTTCATTCCTGTAAGTAGACGGACTTGTACACCTTGGAATGAAGTTAATGGAGGATTTAATTTTGATAAAAGTAAACAATAGAAGCAACAAAATCAATACGAATAGAAAAAATGTAAGCTGGTGCAATTATGTTTTCAATTTAATAAAATATGTGAATTATATTTTCAACAGCTCGAAAGCAAATAAATCTTAGTAGGAATGAACGACCAACCATTAGCAGAAATGGTAGCGCAACCTACATATTCCACAAAAGCCCATCAAGCCTTAAACAAATTTTAATATATAAGAGAAGGATGAAATAAAAAATGTATTTGTAGATTTCCACCGTTTTTAAGCATGATGTCCCCAAAATGATGACAATGTATGCTCAATTTATGAAAAGTAATATATAGATCGCTTAAAACGCGTAAAAAAGTCGAAAGTAAAGCCAAAACTACAAATGGTTAAAGTTAAACCTCTAACTACAACATTAGTTCCTTTTGATTGCTTTAATTTAATACTAGAATTTGATGTAAATTTTTAACTATCTCTGCATCTATGCAAAAATAAAACGAAACTACGGGCATTTATTTCAAAACTAAAACAAAAGAATGGTTTATTATTTGAAAAACTTTTTTGATGCTTTAACATAATGAAATGTATATATTTTTTTGAATTTTTCGATCTAACTACACAACATAGATTAAAATATAAAAAAATTCTTCAACTGACGTAAAGCACATTTATCAGCAGTACATTTGGCAATCCGATATTTTCTACCGAAAAACTTGTACGGTAACACGAACACGTCGGCCATCAGTTAATTTTTCGGGTTTGCTGAAAATTAAAAATTTGATCCCATGTACAATTTAAATGTTAAAGCATAAAAAATAACATAAATTTGGCAGTTTCAGGTTCTTATCCAAGTAGCTCCCTTATTTGTAATTTTGGCACCGAATTGCTAAATTGTTCAATTTCAGGACTCATCATATTATAGTAAACCAACCACACAGCATCTAAAGACATATTCGAGTCTAAAAATATCGCACCTGCAACAGACTCGAAAACATCACCTAATTAATGCCTTTGGTATTTCAACGTCTTCATAATATTAACCTCTTCGTTTACTTATACTATAACCATTTTTCGTATGAATACGCACAAAACGATCAATAGCTTCGTTACGACCTGAGACATGTGTCTAAAATATTTGCGGTTTTCATGCCTTACAGCTAATTACGCAAATACGGTATTGTTAACTAAAGCAGATCTCAAATCGTTTAAGGCTCCAGGTGAATGTTGCCTAGGGTCTTCATACAAAAGCCTTATCAAATAATCCAATACAGCATCACCCAGAATTCTAAACACAATCTATTGGGAGTATGAGGCATAAATAATGGCTTGCAACAAGTACGATCTGCCGCGGAATTTATATTTCAAAGCTTGTTCAAATTTCGTATAACCCGGCGCTTCTTCACCATTGGGTGTAGTGTAGCAGTGGAGATTTGGACGAAGTCTAAGAGCCATAAACAGTAACAATAGTCAGGAAAAGTACTACTAGGTTCACTAGCTTCTTTAGCATCATATGCTATATTCCAAATAAGGTTTCAACGCAATCGGCAACAGATTTATCTAAACGAGAAATATAAATTAGTTTTATTTATTTCCAATATATTTTATTTATATTTCGAGTTTTAATGAAATTACCTGTAATGTGTTATGTTAAACACACTCACTTTAATTACATTATTATTTTGTCAGCAAATATCAGTTATAATGTAAATCTTATTTAAAACACTTATTTCAATTTATAATACAATTAACTGCAATAACAACGCGTTAATTTGCCCACAGAAATTTCAATTTGTGACAATGAATAAGCAGAAATAAATAATAAAAAAAATATACAACGTATATAAGGGTGACAGCATATTATATTAATATAGTTGTTTCCTCTGAAAGTGCTTGTAAAAATATTATGAAAATTTCTGTAATTCACAAAGAAAAATGTAGATGTCGCTAGTGTGTGTCTGGACTGGTTGGACGGTGCTCTTAACATTGTTCTGTATGATATCTAGTTGAAAATATTAACATTCATGTTAAAATAGAAATAACTATTGCAAAGCTAATTAGAACAAACAAAAATTATGGCGCCATCTACTGTGGCATAGTCACGCTGAGCAAAATGAAGTGACACTCTGTAAATGCAAAAGAAATGTATTTTCCCCACAACAAAATACTGCAGAATTTTATGTAAATAAAATAACCGATTTATTTCTAACATGCAGTTACTATGAATATAGATACATACATACATATATATAATATATGTATATTATTTGTATTATTTAATATGTGTATGTATGTATATTTAAATATTACACACAAAAAATACAACATCAAACGTTATTTTTGTGTTCTTCTCTTTAAATAAATTAATACATAATTTTTTTTGCTAAATTTACATTTGGGCAATTCACAACAGGTGTTGTATATTGTATGTTGTATTGAAATACACAATACAATCATCTGTTGTGAACACTCGGTTGTATTTTCATATTGTAAAACGCTTTCTTTAGTAATTTTCGATCCAACGAGGAAAGATCGCTTCGTCGCTTCTGCTATTTTGTATAAGAGAAAACACTTGTCTGTGTTTGCTTTTTGGTCGTGAGATATACCCTGGAGTTTTAGTTACGTAGCTCTTGCATTTTAATTTATAATGAAAAAAAAAATGTTAAATGTTTTGGTTGGTACTGAAAGAGAAAATACATACTAAAAATATAAACATTAATTTTTATATAAATAAACTTATCGATGTATTTGCGTTATTTGCATTATTTGCCATATTTTATTTTATAATTATTTATGCTGATAAAATTCTATGTATTTGTTTTTTCTTTTTCATAAAAACTGGCATTCACTTGGAACTGATATGTTATGATACAATATACAACATTTACTAAACATAGCAAATGAAGTTGGATCGTGTATCAGATTTTTCAGTGAAAATTACCAACAACAATTTTACACTATTGTAAAGTGATACACGATACAAGAGATACAACGATACATTACCCATTGTGAATTCCCCAATTGTTTTTTTTTTTTTATTAACAACTAGGTATTTTAGCATTATTTGCTTTAGATGTTGGTGAATTTTTACTCTCTTTATATTAACTCGTGTCTGCTTGTCGAAAAAATTTTGGATCGATTTTAACCACTTTCCCGTGACCCAATCGATCTGAAATTTTGCAGGCAGGCTCGTGGCAATGACAGAAATAATCTAACATATTTTTTTAGTGATGCCAAAACAATGGAAACTTTTAAATTTTTCTACCAGAGTTGGTAAAAAAAATGTACAAAGGGTTTGTTTTTGTTATATTATTACCATAACGACCACAAAAACAACAAGTCCAGCTATGAAAACAATGCAACATTTAGAATAACAACAAGAACAATATAGAAATATCATGTTTTTCATTTTTTTTTTACTTTTTCAGAGATTTCCCTGGACCTGTTCTACCGATTTTAATGATTTTTGAAGTAGAAATCTTTCCATGAATTCGGTGAATCATTCTCACTAAAAATGATCTCTGTAGCTGCACTATTGAGGGCGTGATCGTGACAAGAACAACATAGAAAATTATTTTTTTTCAAGACTTTTTTTAGTTCTTCATTCAAATCTCGGGCCCTAATCGACCGATTTGGACGATTTTAAATAGCAAACTTTTCAGGATGTTAATGAATCATTTTTTATGCCAACGAGCACCCTACTGCCCGATTGATGCCGTCATCGTGATTTCCACAGACGGACAGACGGACATCGCTATATCAACTCCGGTTGTTATAAGGATCACAAATATATAAATTTTATGGGGTCCAAAATTTTTTTTCTAATTATTACAAACGGAATGACAAACTTCTATATACCCTCTGCACACTGGAGTGGAGGGTATAAAAATATTTAGTAATTAAAAATTTCTGTTTCAGCTTGTGATTTTTTCATTCTTGATGCATAATATAATAATAAAATCTTTTCCTTCTTAGAATTTACCTATTTTGTTTATTTTTGATATTTTTAGTTTATAAGTTTTATTTTAATCAGCTGTTTATTGTTGTGGAAACAAAATCTCACAAAATGTCAAAAAAGTTAGATGTAAACGGTATAGATTTTGAAATAAATTTCAACTAAAATCTACTAGATTTTCCTCAGCTGTAAACGCACTATAAGAAATTATCTTTACATATACAAGTTAACGTGTGCACGATAACAGCAATACCCCTAATGTTTTAAGGGAACTTATTGTGCATTGCAGAACTCCCTTAATATTTATTTTTCCTATTTTGCATTTTTTACTTTGTTTTGTGATTGGCCAATTCACCATAAATTTTAAATCGAAATTATTGCAATATCAACACATTGTTATTTTATTTTAAATATCATATTACAATAGCGTATATTTCGGCAATTTTATGATTGGCCAATCTTGAAAAAATTTTTACTTTTAATAAAGTGCATTGTTAGCACTATTAGTTTAATAAAACCTTTTGACAAAATAAAGAATAGGCATTCAAGCATAAACCAATAAATGAATCGTGTATACCTAACTGGCGCCCAACGCGTAAAAAAAAAGGTACATAGTATACCGAGCGAAGAAAAATATAAAAGTGAAAAAAAAAGTTAAAAATAAAGGACATAGAAAGAACCTGAAAAAAAAAACTTTAAACCGTTTAAAAAAAATTTTTCTTTTGCAAATTCCCTGAAAAATTGTTTAAAAAAAAATTTTTTTAAAGGACATAGAACCTGAAGAACTAAAATTTTTTTTGTGAAGTAAAACAAAGGTAGTACATAGTATACCGAAGTGCGGAAATTAAAGGACATAGAGCCTGAAAAACTAAAAACAAATATATATTTAAAAAAAATTTTTAAATACGAAATTTTCTGAGTAAAATTTTTTTGGAACAAAGCTGCTTAAACAATCAAATCAGCAACGAGACAACAGCGAATCAACATTTGAATAAATTTTTGGAAACTGCAACGAGACAACAGCGAATCAACATTTGAATAAATTTTTGGAAACTGCAACGAGACAACAGCGAATCAACATTTGAATAAATTTTTGGAAACTGCAACGAGACAACAGCGAATCAACATTTGAATAAATTTGGAAACTGCAACGAGACAACAGCGAATCAACATTTGAATAAATTTTTGGAAACTGCAACCACAACCAAACAACACATGAATTTAATAAGAAAATTACTGTTTCTCACCCTGATATCCTGGGTATCACCTAAGGTTATTGATTATTCGGACTCATATTTTATGGCCATCACCGATGGCGAGGTCGCGACATATAGGCATTGCGATTTCCTGGTACACCAGACGAACCTGACAGACTACGAACTAGCAGTAAAAGAGAGCGAGAATCTTCTCGCCAACCTATCCGACCCAAGAGAGACCGGGATGGTGCGGGAGCAGACAAGGGAAATTCGTAGATTATTAGAGACATTGCATGTAAACAGACGGTCTGCGAGATCCATCGACTTTCTGGGATCCGCTTTGAAATTTTTAGCGGGTACACCTGACCACAACGACATGGAACTACTTATGGCTCGAGAAGACTTATTGATCCAAAATGGTCAAAAACAAACGATAGTGAACTCAGCTATACAGGACAGAATAAATGAACTGACAGAAAGAGTTAACGTAATACAAAATTATAGACATAGCAATGCCATTGGAGAGGATGATTTGGTTTTGTTCGAACTCGTATCCATGAGAAACGGTGAAATAATTTAATTTCTTAATAATCTAGCATTATCAATAATCTTGGCAAGGGAAAATATTATACACCCCGCCATACTTGATAACATTGATTTTATAAGACAATTCGAATCGGAAATGATACCTGTTAGCATAAATGATAGATTAAGAGTAAGTAATGTATCTATTTTTCAAAACGAATCAATGATCTATTATGTTATAAAACTTCCAATTTTTACAAATTTTTGTGAGTATATTAAAGTATACCCTGTAATGCATAATAACTCCATTATAAGATTGGAAGTAGATCAAGCCTCGAAATGCCACGATTATACTCTCCCGGTAACAGATTGCATCAATGTTGGGACAACAAAAATTTTCCGCGAAACCATTAATGCCTGCCTCTCTCAACTTTTGAACGAAAATGCAGCATCCTGTCACACACAATCGGCAGATAACATTCCTTTGATACAATGGGTGGCTGACGGGTTAATACTTTTGAATAACGTGCATGACACAAACGTGTCGGAAGGAGAGACGATAAGGGTAAATGGGACCTTAATGGTTGCATTCGCAAATAACGTAACCATAAATAATACCCAGTATAGAAAACCTCAATCATGGAAGAGAAACCTACTACCACACCCCCTGAAAACCTTAAACATTAAAAAAACGGGTCATGAGGACTTATTGACGCTCCCATACATTCATAAGTTGAATTTGGAAACCATAAGCTACATAGAGGGACTCAAACAATACACGTTCACGCATAGAATTGCCCTGGTCTCATTCATCATACTGATACCTGTCATCATCTGGTTGAGCCATTACGTGCAGCACAAGTGCAAACAGGAAGCGATGATTGGTGTGGAGGACATAATAAAAGAGATCAGGTCGAAACAGGGATGTCCCGACGTTTAAAGGGGGAGGAGTTAACGTGTGCACGATAACAGCAATACCCCTAATGTTTTAAGGGAACTTATTGTGCATTGCAGAACTCCCTTAATATTTATTTTTCCTATTTTGCATTTTTACTTTGTTTTGTGATTGGCCAATTCACCATAAATTTTAAATCGAAATTATTGCAATATCAACACATTGTTATTTTATTTTAAATATCATATTACAATAGCGTATATTTCGGCAATTTTATGATTGGCCAATCTTGAAAAAATTTTTACTTTTAATAAAGTGCATTGTTAGCACTATTAGTTTAATAAAACCTTTTGACAAAATAAAGAATAGGCATTCAAGCATAAACCAACAAATGAATCGTGTATAACTAACTTACATACATAGGTATTGCAACCAATAATAATAATATTGAATTTTGTGATTTCTTTTTAATTTTACGTTATTTCTCTACATTCTCTTATCAGTGGGTAAGAGAAATTTTCAATTTTGGCAAAGTAAATGTTATTAATCCTTGTTATGAAATCGATATTTTCATAATCTGTATCTTCGTGAATAGATTTGTAGATTTTGTCATTTTAAGACATTTAATTTGTATAATTTGTGAGTAACGGTTCATATGAAGCAATTTTTCTTGCTCAACTTCTTTTCAATTCTCTTTTAAAGTTGCCTTAATTTTTTTTATACCCTATACCACTATGTGGTCAGGGTATAATGACTTTGTAATAATGTTTGTAACTACCCAAAATATTTGACCTAGACCCACCTTTTATTATACAGATCGACTCAGAATCACTTTCTGTCCGTCCGTCCGTCTGTGTGTCCATGTAAACCTTGTAATCAAACTACAGGTCGCAAATGTGAACATATTTTGATGAAATTTCGTATGTAAGCTTCTATCAGCCATAGTATGAACGCTATCGAAATTGACGAAAATCGGTGCATGTTCAGAATAGTCCCAATACAAATGACAATGAAATCGACTTAAATTGCCATATGATCCAAATTATCATTTAGATCTCGGTCAAATTGGGTTTGTGTGTGTTTACTTCACCCATTAATCAGTAGTCCAAAAATAAACCCTATAGCACAATTCTTAGTCATAGCCCCCATATAAAGCTGCTTCCCGATCTTCACTAAAATCTACCAAAAAACAAAAATATTGAACAGATTTTTCTCAAATTTGATTTGTATATGTTTTTGCAAAAAAAATAAGTGACCTTACCAAATATGGTCAGGATCGGTTCATTTTTCGACCTAGTCCCCATATAAATATAGTATTCGATATGAACCTTTCTTATTCAAAGGCAAAACAATAAATAACAATGCCACTTAAATTTTCTATATCCAATTAGGTCGGCGTTAGAGATAGGGTCTCTAAACGCATGGTATAGGGTATCACATAGTTGGATCCACTATAGTTTTCTTACTTGTTTTTACTTCAATTTAATATTTTTCAAAACATGTCATTTTATTCTTTCATATTATACATTCAAAAACTAAAATGATTTTCGTAATCTTATATACAATAACAAAAACAGTACTTATTTTTAACAATAAAAAACTAAGTGTTCACTTATGATTGTTCTTAAAAAATCATTTAGAACACATAAATTTTTATAATTTAATACTTAGTTCGTGGTCCTTTATTCTGAATTATGGCTTCTAATCGTCTCTGAAAAGAATTTACCAAATTTTGGGTCACCTCCGCTGGAATTTTCGCCTATTCTTCCTGTAGAGCTTTGACAAGATAGTATTTGTTGTGAATTTCTCTTTCTCTTAAATTTTTTCCCAAATGATCAAAAAGATTTTCGTTGGGTTAATGTCCGGAGACTGGGGAGGTGTTTCCATTAATTTTGGAGTATTATAGAGAAGCGATAACTTAGTATTGGCGGCCGTATGTTTTGGGTCGTTGGTCTGGGTGAAGATATAATTTGGCGGCAGACCAATTTTTTGTACACTGGGAATGAAATTTCGATATATTCTTTGAAAATCCCCAACACTCATACATCTCCACACCAATAATAAGCCACCCCCATGTTTAGAAGTGGAACATAGGTTTTTATCTCTTAATTTTTCATTGGCCTTTCTCCACACTTTACACCTTCCGTCATTTCCATACATGTTAAATTTGCTTTCGTCTGTGAAAATAACACGATTCCAGAACTTTACCGTCTCATTTTTATGGGTTTTAGCATACTCAAAGCGTCTTTTCTTCTGCGCCTTGCTTATGAATGGTTTCTCCCAGGAAACCCGTCCGTGATAACCAGCTCTATAGAGTAGATTGCGGACTGTATTTACAGAAATATTGAGACCAAACTTTATATTTATCGTTTCCGTAAGTTTTGGATTCTGTTTAATTTCTATATAACGTTTTTGAGCTTCAGACAGTAACTGTGGCCGTCCAGATCTGGGGTCATACATCAACTTTTTTGTGTTTTTTTTATTTGAAAATATTTTTTTTGACGGTGAAATATGGTCCTTTTAATATTGCTTCAATTTGTCTTATTGATTTTTTGGAATCGCGTAAGTTAATTGTAATATTTTGTCGGAGGCATTTCCATTTTTGAGGCATGTCAAAAATTACTCCCGAAATAGTTCCATCTGATTCAACGTATGTCACAAAACTGCTATTAATTATATTTAAAAAGGTTATTTCCATTTTATTATGTTTTATTTCTTAAAATTACCGTTATTTTTCTCCAGGTAGTATCAAAAGAATTATTAAGTACAATGGAGTTAAAATTTTGTTTAGTTTTTGTTTTAAAATTGAGAATAGTGAATTTATTTTTGTATATTAAAGTACATAATAATAAACATTACAGTATAATACATAAAAAAATTTTCCACAAAATATAAATGTTTAATAAAAATATTCAAGTTGGTGGTGAGCACTCAGTTTTTGAGTACTGATAACACAAGGCAACAAAGAAGAAAAAAATTTATGCCGCACAAAAATCACTATACAATTTTGATGTATTGTGGTTCCAGTAGTACAAATATGGTCCAAATTTTAAATTCTATGGAGTTTTTTTTAAAAAAATTTTTAATTAAAATTAAAATTTTCTTTAAACGTTTCTCCACATAACTAATGATAACTTCAAAAGGGTTAGTCCGAAAGTATTAAAGTAAATTTAGAAAAATTCAGACTTACATAACCTTTAATCCGTCTATATATTTAGTTTCTATCGGCTCAGTAGTTTCAGAGTTATAATAAATAATTGAAGCAAAAAATATATTTTTTTGTTTTAAAAAAATCATAAAAAATCGAAAACTGCAAAAATTGTTCTGATTTTTTCGCAACGCCACATGTATTCACAATTAAGTGAATTCGCTCATTTTCACAAAATTTTTGTTTTTTGTTTGGTGTACACAAAAATGAGCTGTTAATGTTCTTTCGGTAGATTGAATTTTAAAAACACTTTATATTTTACTAAAATTTACATTTTATTATTTAAATTTATTATATTATATAAGATTTATTATTAAAAGATTTATAATTATAAACTACAAACTCTGGAATTTTCTTTTATACAATTTTCTATTATTGTTGAATGACGAAGTGTTACTCTGAATACTCCAGCAAAAATCAGCCATCATGTGTGCATCCCAGCGACCCTGGTATCGTTCCACCATTGTTCGCATATCTTGGTTAAATCGTTCGCCCTGTTTCTCGCTCAAGTCTCCTAGGTTTTCAGGAAAACGATTTAAGTGACTGTGTAGGTGTACTTTGATGCTCATGTTGCATTCAAGTGGATGGAAGTGAGATAACATCTCTTCAACGTGCGCAACGTAATCATCACCCTTGTTATTTCCTAAGAAATTTTTAATAACCCATACAAACGAATCCCATGCATTCTTCTCAATTTCTTACATTGAACTGCCAAAATCAGTATCGTTCACCTATTTGCGAATTTGTGGGCCGTCAAATAGCTTTTCCATACTCAGATTTGGAAACTTCCTTGAAAAATACTGGAAACATTCACTATCTTTGTTAAGTGCTTTAACATATTGTTTCATCAGACCAAGTTTAATGTGAAGAGGGGGTAATATGATGCGATCTCGGGGCACTAGAGCCACATTTATAACATTTGGCATACCTGGAACCAGTTTTTCCTAGAAGGCCATTGTTTTCTCTTCCAATGTTCTGATTTTGCTCTGCTGTCCCATAAACATATAAAACAAGGATATTTGGTAAAGCCGCTTTGTTGACCTAAGAGAATATTTACCATCTTAAGATCAATACAAATTACGCACTTATGCTCATCACTTATGTTCATTATCTTCTTCATGACCAATGCAATTACAGAGTATTCTTCTTTTACTTTGGTTGAATGTGCGATCGGCAAGGAGTGAAATTTATTTCCATTATGCAAAAAGACACACTTCAAGCTGCGTTTTGATGAGTCGATAAATAAACGCCATTCGTTTGAATCGTATTTCTGTAAGCCCATGGCAGTCATCAAACCAGAAATATCTGTGCAGTACACAAATTCATCCTCTTCAGCAAAATAATGAAGTAAGGCTTTTTCTCGGGCACGGTAATACGAAACTCTAGGTTTTCAGTTATGAGACCTGTTTCTTTCATCCGGGACGCAAATAATTCAGAAGATCTTTTCGACAATCCAAGGTCTCTAATTACATCATTAAGTTGGTCTTGATTGCATGGTCTCGGCGAGAAAAGTTTGTGTGGGATGAACTCGTCATTTTCAGATGTAGATGGTAGTGATGGATCTGAACTATCTGATTGATAACAGATACTTGAGGTTGAGTGTCCTGGTGATGATGAATGCACTTTACTACAGCTTGCACTCTGATCTTTAGCATATGCAACTTCTTGTGAATGTAGAACTGCAAGTTCAAACCCATCAGCAGACCTCGTGGGGTAAGACCATCGCATGTGTTTTCCGAAACCACTTTTTGTACTTAAACAAAAATAACAATCGGATTCGTGGCTCGCTGCTTCTCTCCATACCATAGGCGTCGAAATTTCCAAGTGTCGTCTGTAAAATGAAAAAATTTGAAAAAAGGAATAAGAAGAATTGAAAATATAATTAAGAATTACTGTAAGTATGAAATATTCCAAATGTATTAACCTATACTTACTTTACGTTAGACGACGTCACAGATAAATTCATTCGACATGAAAGGCATATAGTACTCGGTGTCAAATGCTGGTTTAAATTGTGCGGATATACATTATAGCAATCTTGAAATAACTTTTGCAATGAAAGATATAATTTCACTTTTTTCGCGGTGATATATTGGCCGCACACATAACAAAATAAATCCGGATTGTTTTTACAAACAAATGTTCTGGCTTTCTTGCTCATTTTTATTAATACGTGAAAAATATTTTTACTTGTAAGCTGAATGACTCTAATCTTTATGTAGGGATAAAATTATGTTTCCGTTATCGCAAACACTTCTTGAATGAAATGAAACAGCTCAATCAGTTCTTATTAATACTGAGCGCGATTTCCAAGTGTGCCATATCTGTGGACCTGTTTTATGATATGATACTATAATTTGGGATAACCCTTTTTATGGGTACAGTTTGTGTGTGCAAAATTCCGTTACAGGTAGCCAACGGAAAACCACACATCAATAAAAAAGTGCACTTTACTTTTTTACGTTTAATTGACTTTAAACGGATTAGGCATCATAAATGAACAGAAACAGCAAATCAGCGTCCACGAAAAATTATGAGCGTTTATTTCTTTGCTACCACAATCATAAAAATCAAATAACCTTTTGTTTATTACTTATTTTTTAGTTCTGAGAATCATAAAAATGTCATAAACGTTTTTTCCAAATAATTTTGTACATGTAAAGGGGTTTGCCAAAACCCGTGTCGTAAAATGCACCTACTTTCTATGTTCTGCATTTTTATTATACCATTTTCTATAGAATATCGACGAAGAGTTTTTAAATTCATTCAATAACAAAATATTATTTAGTCATTATTATATAAACCAAAGAAATAATGACAGTGCTTGTAATATGCGACACCTTCAATTAAGTGTGAATAAATAATTTTTTGTGAAAATGAGCGAATTCACTTAATTGTGAATAAATTAGAAAAGAACCAATCGATTTTCACGACCGATATCTCATTTTGTTCCTATTACATGTGGCATTACAAAAGCAATAAATCAGAACAATTTTTGCAGTTTTCGATTTTTTATGACTTTTTTTAAAACAAAAAAATTTGATATTTTCACGTAAAAAATATATTTTGTGCTTCAATTATTTATTATAACTCCGAAACTACTGAGCCCATTGAAACTAAATATATAGATGGATTCAAGGTTATGTAAGTCTGAATTTTTCTGAATTTATTTTAATATCATCGGACTAACCCTTTTGAAGTTATCATTAGTTATGTGGAGAAACGTCTAAAAAAAATTTTCATTTTACTTAAAAATTTTTTAAAAAAAATTTCTCCATAGAATTTAAAATGTTGACCTTTTTGTACTTAGGTAGCCATGGTGCATGAAATCTATACACTGGTTTTTGTTCGGCATTTTTGCTGTTGACCTGTGTAATGACTGGGAATGCAGAATCCTGGTCTACCCTTGGCAACAAGTAGAAACAAGATTATTGTTTTCATCCAGTAACCAAATTATATTTTAAAAACAGGTTTTTAATAGAACAAAACTGGGCATGCAGAATCATTCCACTTCTCTTACATACGCATTATGTATTTAAAGTAGACATGATTGTGCATGGTTGAACGCGATTATTGTTTACGCTTAGTAGCAATACGAAAGTATTTGCAATGCTACAAATATATGTAAACTAAACAAGAACCAATGATCTTAAGAAATACTATTTTGATCCTTTGTAACTTTTTTCCTGAGAAACAATTGAATATAGGCGGTATGCCATTAGAATCTGCTCCTCATGCAGGTCGGCTAGAAATAACAGTTTTAGCCACTGGAACATTATATGCTGTTATATGCGAATATACATTCAGCCTGATTACGGTAGTCGTATACGTCTTCAGTCGTGTCGAAAATTAGACGTTTTTTTAAATGGTAACACGGTTGTCGCAAACGCCAGATATACAACTCTGATGGCAAATCTATTACAATTACCGTACCACGAACGTCGTATTTGTCAAATTGTGCAAAATCTGTCGTTATTAATTTTGATCACGACAGCTTTGAAAAAATTATTATAATGGCTGAAAGGAAAACGTAAGTTTTAGAATTTACAAAGTCAATTAACAATTGTTTTTTTTTAAACAAATTTTAAGATGAAAATTACTACCCCAAAACAGTTCGACAAATTATTCGAATTGACGGAGAAAAAGCCACATTTGGCTAAAGCGTTTAACAAAGGCTTAAGTAAAATAAATTTTAAAGAGGAGTGGAACAAAATTGGGACCTCCCGTTCGAATTGGCGAGGGTTGGATTAAAGTGTGGGGCGATTACAAGTTTAAATTAAAAAAAAAACCTCACGGCCGCCCTAAGTAGGAAAATTTTCATATAGAAACAATCTATTCAGTTAAAAAAAACAACAATTATCACAATGTTCAATAAATCGCTGATGAAGGCTGAAATGCCAGAAACTGGTCCGATTAAAAATACAGTGCAATTATGAATTTTTGTAATATATGCTTTCTTCTTTACCACGCACCATTTAAATAAAAGCAACCGGAATCAAACGCAAAACAAATGATGGAATAGACACTACCCAAAGAAAAAAACCAACTTCTTTACGAGCAGCTAAACATCCAAACTGAATTATATACAGAAGTTAAACAGTCGTTAGCTGAAAGAAATCATCTTGTCTCTGAACAGTTAAAAATACAAAAGGAAATAGGAAGATATACTCGCAAGACTTTTAAGTTGAAGGAAGAAAAATTAATGCTCTACAAAAAGGAACTAAAAAGTAAGGAGGACCATAGAAGATCTTTAATTAAGCTGAGAGAAGTTGAAGTAGAAATAAAAAAAGAAAAATTGAATTGGAAGAACTTCGAAGTGGTTTTTAAAACGATATTTTATTTTTTCTTGTTTTTTCTTTAGAGTATATTTAAGTTTTTTATTATTATAACCTGAACTCAAAATAAAAATTAATTAATTTATTAATGCCTCCATTATTTTTATTCGTATAGTTGAAGCCGTCAAATTTTCATATGCTTCATTAATAGGTATTTCCAAGATCTCATTTTCTAAATTAACTGCGGGCATTTCAACATTATACTTTATACATATATTGTGCAAAGCTGCACAAACCGCAGTAATTTTTCCAGCAAATTCTGGAGAGTAATGCAATTGTCTAGCGCCTAATAAGCATCGGAATCTGTTTTTAAGGACTCCAATGGTTCTTTCAACTACATTTCTAGTTTTTTAATGGATATAGTTTAAGCGACTCTCTGGATTTCCTTCAGCGGCAGATCGAAAAGGTGTAATTAAATATGGTTCTAAAGGTTAACCAGCATTTCCTTAAAAAAATAAATCAAATATTAAGTTCACGCATATATGAAACATTCCATTTACTTAGCAACCATGTATTTTTTTCACCATTCTCATAATTATCTCGCAATAGTTGCCTAAGGTCACTAACATTCCATACCAAAGAATCATGACATGATCCAGGATTATAAGACGAAATAATCGAATTCTTAGTTTATGATCACATGCCTATCAAACAATATTTTTAGTATAGAATTTATTACTATTTACTATTTTCCATTTTTTAAACTTACCACCGTTGGATTAAGGATATAAAAACCTTTCCTGTTGTAATATTTAAATCGTTCTCCGGTTGATGGTGCTAAAATTTTAATATGGGTGCCATGAACACAGCCTATTACTCCAGGAAATCCAGTTTGTCAATAAAAATGCTCCTTTATGTCATCCTTTTCGTTGTCATCCATTTCAAAATAATTCTGGGACAAAGCTCATTGTACTCACACCTTGCTGACGGATGATAGTGATAAGCTTATATTGAAATCGTTGCCGGCTCCCTTTTGGTAACTGCCCTCAGCAAGAATTCTCATAGTGGCTGCAAGCTTAAATACGTTTGGCACACAACTTGTTTTTACAGTTTTTTTTTTCAAATATGGTTCAATTTTTACAAGAACATATTTAAAAGCATCTTTAGTTAGTCTAAAATAGCTTACAAATCTACAATAATTATTTATTTAAAAAAAAAATACTTTTAACTCACTTATGGTTTGTTAGTGAAAATATATTAGATTGCTGTCGTAGCTGCTTTCTAATTACTATCAGTTAATTTTTACTGTAATCATCCTCCTCATCACATGATGAAAATAACGACATACTCAACATTTTTGTTATTGTATTAAAAAATTTATAACAATGTAATTTATTTGTTTAAATTATTTTTCTAATATACGTTGATCAGCTGATTTGTGTTGACATATTTTAACAGAGTGACGCATAAACTCTTAAAATTATACCACACTCTGTTATATTTATTCCTTTACAAAAACTTCACTGTTGTTTTTTTTTACATAGTACCAAAAAATATTAAAAATGCCTAAGACCACGACTGCTGTCGTATTACGACTACGGCAACCGTAATAAGGCTGATTCTTTTTTAAATGAAATTAAAAATTATTTGTTCAGATACATGTTTATAGTCTAAATTTAATTATTAAAATATTTAGATAATTGTTTTTTACTTGAATAAAAAATTTCGTTTGCTGATTTTAAGTACTTAACAGAAAGTGTTAACATAAACATTCTCTGTTAAAATTATTAACAGATATTTATTTCGATATTTAACTTCACACCCTTTTATTATTACTAGCAGATTTCAGCCCTCAAAATTCGAGTGCAAATTCTAGGAAATTTTCTTTTTTCATTAAATAAAGACCCTAAAGTTATACTAATCAATTATATTCAATTCACAAATCAACACAACAAAACAAACTCATTTTTATTACAAATACATTAACAAATTTAATAAACACACACATCCCAATAAACCATTCCATAAGTGTAATGTAACTGAATTGGAGAATAAGCTTACTATAACAATATTTCTATAACTTTTCATAAGCATTGTTATGATAGGTTTATTTAATTGCAAAATATGTTTTAAAAACGCTTTACATAGCAATAGCATTTACAATAGCACTTGATATACACTAAGTCTGTATAACAGTTTGGCAAATATGATTGTAAACGACTTATGCTCGCTATAGTTTTGAAACGTTGTTGCATATGAAGTTCAACATTGTGTTCTTTACGATTCAAGTGCTTATTTTTTTCATTAAATCTTTCAACGGTGATGATGAAGATTATTATAATGAATTTAATGATGATGGTGGTGTAAATAATTTTCCAAAAAAAAAAGGCTTATTACTAATGAACATTTTTTTCAATATTTTTTTTTTGAAATGGTTATTTTTTATGTGTTTATGCTTATTCATCAACAAAAAAAATATATAATATTTCCTAATGTGACTCTTCTGAGTTTAATTTGTGGAATTATTGAATTTGGATAAAATTTAAATTTAAAATTTTACTAATAATAATAAATATACATATATTAAATATTTTTTTCTTTCTTATTTTTTAATAAAAACGTATTTTTTTTCTAAAATCACATTAAATATGCTCTAATCTGCAACTTAATTTACTTTTTTTTCTAAATGCTGGTTTTTTTTATGTATTTGTGAACATCCATCAATTAAAAGTAACAATATTTTAAAACTACGGCTTCCGTGAATTAATCGCGACTTTGATTACCATAGAACCCATTGTGCGTTGTTGCGTGTGATGTCCCGTTATTTTCGTGTTGAAATTATTGTGAAATCCTCAGTCTTTTTCCTTTGTTTGAAGAGTGAAGTGTTTTTTAAATGAATAAAATATATATATAATATCGGTACAGTTTGTATTAAAAAAAGTAAATATATTAGTATATAAATTCATATTTTTTAAATATTTGATATGCCATATAAATCAAAACGAAGTTTTCTAAATCTAAAGAAATTGTAGAATTGTTAGTGGACGAACTGGCGGACAAACTTCACTGGACAAACTTCGCAAAAGCCATAAGAAGTAAGTTATTTTATATATTTCATTTATTTATTTCATTGACTTTTGAAATTCAATAGATGCTGCAATTTACATTGGATTGCCAGAGGATGAATATATCAAAAGTACAAAAGCATTCTTCCAATTCGCTAAAAATAGACAAGAGTCTAGAAAGAAATATAAGACAAAGGCAAAGATAAATAAAGATAAATAAATAAAATAAAAAAATTATAAAAAAATCAATAAAATTATTTTTAAACCAGAATATTTGAAAAAAGACTTATTATTTAATTGTATTTAAAAGCTTACAAAAATATTACGATTATAAGCTTACAAAAATATTGCGGTTATAAGTTTAAAAAAATATTACGATTAAATTTAAAAAATATTACGATTATAAGCTTACTGCAAGCATGATTTGAATACTATTTTCCTGTAAGCTTATTCTATAATTTGACTTCTAAGCTTGTTCAGTTTTCGTTATTAAACAATTGTTAAGAAGCCTTTCACAATAATATTCACAACAGTTTCCTAAACTTAAGGCTTATGGTAGCAAGTTCGTTACAAGCTTTTTTTTTATAATGTTTTGGTTTATGGGGATAGCATTGTATAATTTTATGTATGTGTTAGTAGCAACTTTAAATGCCATTTACTCAAAATAAAGGAAAAAATCTGTAAATCTGCAAAACAGCTAAAAAGAAATAACTTTCAAATAATATACGTCTGGTCAAAATCGGGATAAAACGGTAGAACAAAACATCGGTCACAAGAAATCGCCTAGCCTATTAATATTATAGATTATTATTTACTGCTTTATTCCGTTATGAAAAAAATTATTTAAAATTTTTCTGTTCTAATCTCTGATATAAATTTTTATTATTGTTTTACTTATTTTAATAGTAACTTATTTACATACATTTCAATAACTTAAATAAAAACAAACAAAAATATGTGTATATTAATAAATGTTTCAAATAAATTTCAAAATTTCTTACAACTATTGTATGTTTTATATAATTTTTTTTATTTAATTATGAATAGCAATTAAAAATATAAGTTTAAAAAAAAATTCAGTTCTTTTTATAAATAAACAAATTAAGAAATAATTAAAATAGAAAACAAAATAAATACTGAAATTCTTTAGGGTATAAAACCCCTATGATGCCATTTTCAATACGTTTAAATAATCTTTTAAAGGATTTTATTAAAGTCGAAGCATTAATAAGGAAAATCTTAACTCAAACTTGACGCAAATACGCTGATAATGAAATTTTAATTATTTTTTCAATTTTTAATTACAATCGGAACTTAAGGTAAAAATTTATAATAAATATAGATATTAATGGAATCGTAAAGTAAAGTAAAGAAAATGCTTTATATAGACTAGAGACATGGAATGTGTTTAAAAGGGGATCTACATAAATTTTAGAAATATGAATGTTGTTTTATATAGTTAAAGACATACTTAATATACCTAAAAAATTAAGCTTTCATAACTATATTAACTTAATCACTATTTATTTGTATTGATGGAAAAATATCTATTTTTTAAACAATAATGAAAATATGTACATGGAAATTGTAAAAGTTTTAAATTTAATTGTTTGAGTACTATTGAAAGCAAATATTGTTATTAAAAACAGAACAATAATATTCAGTTATCAATTAATCAAACGTTTTGATTAGTTTAAGTTTTGATTAAAAAATTAATCAAAATATTCCAAAAAATAACAGTAATTACAAAAATTGTTAAAAATTAAAAATAAAAAAAAATTTTTGGTACATCAATTGAACTCAAGATTTATACCACTTTAGTTTGAAAGTTATTAGAGTTAAAAAATATGATTTAACTAAACTAAGTTTAGCTGACATCCCAAACACTCGCCCTAAATCAATTAACCAAATTTTTCGATTTTGAAGAAATTTCCAAGATTTTGTTAAAAACAATATAAAATAATATTTGTACTCGAGTTTTACATTTGAGTTACCGGTTTTTTGTGAAGAATCTTGCGTAAAGTTCTAATTATAGAAGAAATTTCTAAGTTTTTGTTGAAAACATAAAAAAATAATAATATTTATACTCGAGTACTTTAATCAAGTAAGCGGTTTTTTTTGTAAAGAGTCTAGCCGCATTTCTGAATACTAGTTTCGGGAGAAATTTCCAAGTTTCTGTTAAAACAAAACAAAAAAATTAATAAAGTAACTGATTTTTTTGTAAAGAATCTAACCACATTTTTGAGTACTAGTTTAAAAATAAGTTTTCAAGTTTTTGTTAAAACAATAAATAATAATTCTGCTCGAGTACTTTAATCAAGTAACCGTTATTTTACTGAAGAATCTTGCAACATTTTTGAATACTAGTTTTAAAAGGAATTTCCATGTTTTTATTAAAAGCAATAGCAATAATAATTGTAATCGAGCATTATATTCGAATAACCGGTTTTTTCTGTGAAGAATCTTGCCACATTTAAAAAAATTCGTTTTAGAAGAAATTCACTTGTTGAAAATAATTAAAAATAATATTGAGTACACGAGTATTGTATTTCTGTGAAGAATCTTGTGATATTTTCGAATGCTGGTTTTAAAAGAAATTTCCAAATTTACTTTAATCGGAATCCGTTATTTTAGTGAAGATTTTTGCGACATTTTCGAATTTCAACGTTTTTATTAAAAATAATAATTGTACTTGAGTACTCTATTCAAATAACTGGGGTTTTCTATCAAGAATCTTGTAATATTTTTTATTAAAAACAAAGAATTGTACTCGAGTACTTTAATCAAGAACAGGTTTTTTGCGAACAGTTTTCAGTAAAAGCTTTAGATGAAAATTCCAAGTTGTTTAAAACAATACTACTCGATTACTATATTCGACAATATTCGTACAATTTTCGAATAACCGGGTTTTTCTGAAGTTATTGCATATTTTCGAATGCTTTTTTATTTATTAATAATTATAGTATACTAGACTCAAAAGGAATTTGAAAGTATTTCTTAAAAACAATGAAAAGTTAGCATAAAAACCCGGCTACTCGTAATCGGTTTTAACACAAAAAAGCGAAAACTATTTATTTGAAATTTCTATTAAATTCTAAACTACTGAGCTGGAAAATTTCATGAAATACTCTGAAAAGCGGGAAAAATCATAGAAAATTGTTCAACTATTTGATTAGTGCTAAATCCGTTTCATACAAAATGTAAAATTTTCTGAGCTTTCCGGAAGATTAAAAAAAATAACGTTTTTAAGGTATACGGAATCAAATCCCCTAGCAATTGGTCAAACAAAGTGTTGTCAAATTTGGAGAAAAAAGAGCGTGAGAGAGGGAGAAGTCGAGCTGAACATATATTTGTATGGTGGCTCTTGTGCTACTTTCCCTAATTACGGCAGAAATGGCTCAGATTGCCTATAGATATCAAGTTGGAAACATGAGAAAATAAACTTTAGTTAAAATAAAATAAGTTAAATATAAGTTTTCGAACAAAACTGAGGTCAAGCCAAACCAAATAAAAAGGGAAAATAAATTATTTTTATCACACTTAAAATGCAGTCACAGACATGAACTCAAATTTTATTCGAAGCCAATCACCCAATCGCAATGGTAAACGCCTTAACGAAAATTAATGGTTTAATGTGCACAAGGGGGAAGAATATTCTAGACAAATGTCCTAATCTGGTTTTGAAGTGTGATTAGAAAAATGTATTTTGTACTTTTTCATGTTAGTTGGCCTCAGTTTTGTTCGAAAACTTTTTTTTACTTATTTTATAAAAAAAATGAACTAACAATTAAATGATTTAAAAAGAAACTTCTTTAAAATCGGTCCATAAAAAAAATTTCCTCGATAACGTTAAAATTATTTAAAATTTTTTTTTTAATATCTTTTGTTTTGGCCAAATTGTATGGAAAATTTGCTCTGGAAAGTTCTGAATTCCTGTAGTAGTAGTTTGCCATTTCAAGATTTTTTTCTCAAGAAAATGAAAGAAACTAACTCTACATTTGTTTGGAACGAATGTATAGCAAAGTATCTGGCTACATTAAAACCTTTCTCAAGAAAATAAAAGAAACTAACTCTACATTTGTTTGGAACATATGTATAGCAAATTATAGCTACATTAAAACCTTTAAAATTTCCACTTTTAAATTTCATATTTGTTTTTGTTTATGGTTTTGTTTTGTCTCACTTAATAATTTATTGTTTTAACTTCCATTCACGGGGATGTTTCATTCTCATATGATAATTAAGAGCACTATTGTGTTTATAAGTGCGTGTACAATATTTACATGGTACACGTTTTTGACCATCTGGTCCAACCAGCATGCTGGTTTCACTTTCATCATCCGACACCATTTCCGCTAAGTCGACACATTCTGTATCGAACTCCTGGTCAACGTTCTCATAGGCTATTTCCAAAGGATTAACCTCAGCGCTATTTGGAGCTTTGGCACGTTGTTTTTCCACACGCTGCCTTACATCGGGATATTCCTCGCATGAGGGACATGCATAAGGACGACGTTGAGTTTGTGTCGAAGCAAATTCTTCTTTGCAAAAATCACAACGATATTGACAATGTAATTTCAAATGATTCGATAGATGATGCTTTTGACGAAAACGTTTATTACAGTAATCACAACCAAAGGGTCGTTCTTCTGTGTGTGTTTCCAAGTGTTCTTCACGTTCCACATCACTTTTTAATATCTTGGCGCACACCATACAAGGGAAACACGTTTCACTCTCATGATTAAGCACATGGGTGACAAATTGATTTTCCGAACCGTAGGTAATGGGACAGAGAGGACATTTATATTGTACTTGTTTTGTGTGAGTATTCATGTGATAACGTATGGCTTGTTTCGATTTAAATGCCTTACTACAAAACTGACATTTGTAGGGTGTAACATTCGAATGCTTAATCATGTGATTACGATATAGCGAATAGTATTGAAACTCTTTGTCGCATAAATTACAATAGGCCTTACCACGTACATGTGATCTATACTTTTTACTGCTCCTACGACCACCGGCATCGGCTTCGTTTCTAACAGCGCCAACACCGCCACCATTGTAATCGTCTTCCACAGAGTCGGCTCTTAAAAGGGACAATTGCTCATCTTCTCCTTCCATGGCCTCCATCATTTCATCATTATCGTTATCATCATTATCATCATCGACTAACGGAACATCATCTTCGTCTTCAGCAGCATCGGCATTGGCATCTGCATGGGCATCGACATCATAATCAAATATTTCGTTCTTGAAGTGGGAATCATCTGGATTTTCTTCATTTTCATTGTCCTCTTCATCATCCAATATATTAACCACAAATTTGTCTTTTTGTGCTTTAGGTTTATTAATATGCTCCTTGAGCTTAATTTTTGTTGCAGTTTTCAAGGTTTGCGGGTGTTTGTTTGGCCCGACACCACCATTATAGGTTAATTCATCAGGATCGGTATGTACATTAACATCCAAATAGTTGGCACAATCAAAATACTATAAGGAGATTAGAATATTAATGTTAATAATATAACAAAATGTAATTAAATAATTTTATTTCAACAACATTCAGATTTAAGAATAAATTATCAAAATTATATGAACCACAAATAAGTTTCTGCCGTTTGACAACAGATCGCGCCGAGCTAACGTACCGTACCCGTAACTTAACGTATCTGCTGATCGATATTGTTGTATGAAAAGCATTTAGAACAATTACCGAATTCAAGTGTCATGTAAACAGAACGTCCTATTTTGTTTAAAACAGAATTTTGTACGATACACTTGTAAACATCCGATTAAGTTTGGTTAATGTCCAGAGGGTATATATGTAGAGTTTTGTTGTACTTATCTTTGTTTTTATACCTTATACCACTATGTGGTTTCGGTATATTGACTTTGTGCTGCTGTTTGTAACAACCAAAAATATTTGACCTACACCCATCTTTAATTATACCGATCGAATCAGAATCACTATCTGATTCGATTTAACAATGTCCGTCCGTCCGTCCGTCTGTGTGTCCATGTAAAGTTTGTAATCAAACTGCAGGTCGCAAATATGAATATATTTTGATGAAATTTGGTATTTGATCTTTTATCGGCCATGGAATGAACGCTATTGAAATTGGTGAGAATCGGTCAATGTTCAGACCAAGCCCCCATACAAATGACCTCTATGAAATCAACATATATTGCCATAAGATCCAAATTATCATACAAATCTTAGTCAAATTGGGTTTGTATGTATATATTACATCCATTAATCAGTAGTCCAAATATGATCCCTATTGGACAACTCTTAGTCATAGGCCCCATATAGAGCTGCTTCCCGATCTTCACTTAAATCTGTAAAAAAAAAAACAAAAATATTGCACGGATTCTTCTCAAATTTTGTTTGTATATATTTTTGCAAAATACAAGAGACTTTACCAAACATGGTCAGGATCGGTTCATTTTTGGGCCTAGTCCCCATATAGATATAGCATCCGATATGAACTTTTTCATATCTGCAGCCGAAAAAATTAATAAAAATCCCACTCAAATTTGGTTTATGCTTATTTTCTATATCCAGTTAGTTGGGCCTGAGAGATAGGGTCTCTAAACGCATGGTATAGGGTATCGTATAGTCGGTCTAGACCGACTATAATTTTCTTACTTGTTGATATTTATTTAAACACTGATGCTTTTTATAAATTCTTTTATTAAATAATATTTTAGTATTTGTATAAGTTTGTATAATAAAAAATGCCAGTTCGAATCTAATTCTCTTTACGAACGGTCGTGTAAATAATTAAAGCGCTTAGAGTACAACTATTTAAAATTAATAACAAGTGTATATTTTTGTTTTTGCAATTGCCTATTCTTGATCTCATTTGAACTCACGTGGTAGTCAATTCAGCTTAAAACAGGTATAAAAAATCTAGCGATGGCCCGAGGGGCCAAATCTTCATCAAAAAGAAAGCTCCTTGCCAACAAGATGACAAAACTTCCTCCGGGTTTTAACCCGAATATCGCGTCAACTTCAAGCAACAGATTTAGCCTGCTTGCTGGCCTTAATGATATGGACGTAACTCCTGTATCAAATATTAACGAGGTTAAACAACACAAACCTCCACCTATTGTTGTTGAAGCTAACGCCTCATTTACAAAAATACAAAAACTACTTGGTAAAGATTGTATTTTCAAACGTACTTCAATTGGTACTAAAATTTTTGCTCCAAGTAAAGAAATGTACGAATGCTACAAGCAAATTCTTACAGAGAGTAAGTTGGAGTTTCACTCTTATGGCTCCAAAGATAATAGGTTATACACCACTTTTTTACACGGTTTACCCCGCATAAAAACTGAGGTCATCACCGCAGAGCTAAAAAACTACAACCTGTCCCCTTCTTCAGTAGTTGAAATAATCACCAAATTCAGTTCGAACAACAATGCAGTTTACAAAGTTCAATTTGTACGTAAAAATTTTAACCCAACTGCATTAAGAAACGTAAGAACAATTTCAAATATTATAATTTCCTGGAAAAAATACAAATCTAGATCCAGAAATAAACCAACTCAATGCTGGAACTGCTTAATGTATGGCCATGGAGGTGAACATTGTCATCGTAGTTCTGCGTGTATGATATGTGCAGAACAACATCATACAAGTGTGTGTCCGTTTAACACAAATGAAAAAAGACCACCTGTTTTTACATGCTTTAATTGCAAAAAACATGGAAAAGAGAGAACTGATCACTCTGCAAACGACATCAATTGTCCGTTACGTTCTCTCTATTTGGAAACTAGAACAAGAATAACTTCTAAAAGTCAGAACAATAGCAGACAACAACAACAAAATAACTCATTTCAATTAAAGGTAGATTTCCCTAATTTAAGAAACAACAACTCAAATTGTAATAATAACATCAATAATATTACAATAAATAACAGCAAAGCCACATATGCTAACCAGCTGAGAACAAACAACGATTTATTTAGCATCGATGAGCTTTTTGATATTTTCACTACAGCTATGGATGATTTGCATAGGTGCACTTCAAAAGTACAACAAATCAAAGTTGTAATGTCAATGGTAAAATACGCCCATTGATTATACTAATAATTTAAACGAATTCACAATGCTTTACTTGAATGCTAATGGCATTTCAAACTTTTCTAAATTAAAACAATTTGAGATACTAATTGAACGAGAAAATATTAAAATAGCGTCTTTGAATGAAACATTTTTTTCAGAAAATCATAGACCCTACTTTAAAAATTATTATTTATATAGAAGTGACAGAACAGATGCAAGAGGAGGTGGAGTAGCTCTGTTAATTCATAAATCTGTCGCTCATAAAAACCTCTTTATATCAAACACATCATCAATCGAAAACATCTCAATTGAAGTTATTATAAATAATAGACCTATTGTTGTATCTTCGTTATATTCACCAAGATATACCCACAACTTCTGTGCTGATATCTTGAACCTAACACCTACCTCCAAAGAATATATCGTTTTTGGTGACCTAAATGCCAAACATTGTTCATGGAATTGTCGTTCAAATAATACTGCAGGAATCGCACTCAACAACCTACAGCAATCAAGCAATTTTTTTATTCACTATCCTAATAGTCCAACCCTATTCCCCCATCAACACAATCGCGAAGCATCCACAGTCGATATTATTTTAAGCAACTCCGCTTTAAATATAGACGTAAAAACAATGGATTACGAAATACCACCAGACCATCGCCCCATTATATGTACACTTAAATGGCCTTGCAGGTTGACCTCAATTATTATGATTATAGTGCAACCAACTGGAACATTTATATGAATTTTTTAGACAATAAAATCACGTTATATTCCGATATATACAATACCAAGGCAGTAATTGATCAGGAAATTCAAAAATTTATAAATGTAGCTTTCGAAGCAAGGGATGTGTCTACACCTAAAATAACTCAACAAAATAATTACACATTACCAGAAAGTACTGTGAAATATATAAAACTAAGAAGAAGCTTTAAAAGAAAAAGCCAACGATCTTCAAAGTAACATGATTGATAAATGTATTAATTCGGAGCGCAATAAGAAATGGTCTCAATTATTATCCAGTTTAAAACCAGGTGATAAATCATTTTGGAAAATAAGCAGGAACTTACGAGGAAAAGGAAAAAATCAAATCGCTCACTTCAAAGTTGGGAATACAAAAATAACATCTGATAAGGACAAGGCTGAATTCCTGGCAAATACATTTGTCCAAGCAAATAACCTCACTTCGAACTATAACCACTCGGCAGATACACTATTAAATACAACAGTAAATAATTTTAAGAAGGAAACCCCCAGTTCTGAATCTGCAATTTATACATCTCTTGAAGAAGTAATGAATATTCTCTCATCAATAAAACCCTCAAAATCCCCTGGTTTTGACAATGTTCCGAACCTGCTCTTAAAGAAACTACCACTCAAAGCTCTAAAATTACTGGTTATAATATTTAACAGCTGCATCAAACTCAACTATTTCCCAAACCATTTCAAAAATGCTAAGGTTATAGCTATCAACAAACCTAGTAAGCCAAAAAATAACCCATATATCAGTTTATTAAGTAACTTAGGTAAAATATTTGAAAAAATACTACATTCTCGTCTTAGTGAATTTGTAACGACCAATTCTATTGTTGCTAAATAACAATTTGGATTTAAAAAAGGGCATAGCACTACTCACCAAATAAACAGAATTAAAAATCAAATAATCAGCAATAAAAACAATAAACGTTCAACGGGTCTAATATTGTTGGATATCGAAAAAGCGTTTGACACGTTTGGCATAATGGCCTAGTATTTAAACTTCTTGATGCAAATATACCAAAATATTTATGCAAACTTATTTCAGATTTCATTCACGGCAGAAGCTTTAAAGTTGCGATTAATAATGAAACATCATCTCCAAAAACCATCACCACAGGGTTACCTCAAGGATCAGTCTTGTCACCATTGCTTTACTCGATATATAGATCCGATTTCAAAGTCGAAGTATATGAAAGTTGCTTACTACGCAGATGATACTGCGTTAATTTCTTCAAACAAACTTTCAAGTGCACTCCTAAAGAAAATGGAAAAGGGACTTGTAAATTGCAGTAAATATTTTCACAAATGGAAAATCAAAATTAATCCAAACAAGACCCAAGCAATTATTTTTCCGTTCAACAAATCTCCCAAAAGACTGCCAAGACGTCATCTTCATATTGGAAATAATACCATAAATGTACTTAATCATGTCAAATATCTCGGAGTTATCTTGGACAAAAAGCTCACTTTTAAACAACATATAACGGCTACGTGTCAAGAAGCTATAAAATCATTTAAAACATTATGGCCACTCCTAAATAGAAGATCATTTCTAAACCCCAAAAACAAAAATCTACTCTTCAAAAGTGTTATAAGGCCGATATTAACATACGCGTGTCCTATTTGGAGTGACGCTGCCAACTGCCACCTAAAACGCTTACAAATTATACAAAACAAATGTCTTAAAATGTTAACTAAAAAGCCCTGGAGGTATCCTACAAATCTTCTTCATGAAGAAACAGGTTATGAAAAAATTATCGATTTTATAACAAGGATTAATAACAATTACTTTGCCAAAATTGAAAATTCCTCTTACCCACTGATAAGAGAATGTAGAGAAATAACGTAAAATTAAAAAAAAATCACCAAATTGAAAATTATGTGCTTATAAAGGTCTATTATTTCTAATAAACCTCCTATAAGCACATAAATATTTTCAGATAGTATTTGAATTTATTAAATCATATAAAGGTTTTTTCCTCCCATTTTCCTTTAAAAATCATTAAAAAATAATATAAAAACTATTTAATATCTATTTAATATCTTTAGATCCTATGTATTATTTGTTGCAATATCTATATGTAAAGATAAGATCTCATATGTAAATATCAAAATTTGTTAAAATATGTAAATAAAGGAAGAATATTTAATTGAAAAAATAATAAAAAATGTCTTGGCGTCTTTCTGTTGTTTGTTTTCACCTCTGAAACACTTCGACCGGTATGCTACAACTGCTACAATTCAACTGGCATCTGTCGACCCCCAATCTCACATCACACTGAAATTGTAAAATCGTTGTGTACGTATTATCAACGAAAAATTGTTCGAATTAGTCGAATCCATCGCCATTAAATTTTATGCTCACACACCTGACTGCAATCTCATTTTTAAAATGGTGTCGAAGCGTAAACTTGAAAAAATTTGTATACTTCTCTCTCTTATTTTATTTTAAGTAGAGTTACCGAGTTTATTATACAGGCACATGTTTGAGGGAAAATGTTTACATTTATTATTATTATTATTATTTTAATAATAGTTAATAATATTTATGCTCTATAATTAACAAACTTGCGTTTTTGTATGCGCATTTCAAAAAATAAATCATTATAATAGATTTAACAAGTTAAAACTTTAATTACAAGTTTACAGAATCCAGTAAATTTGCATTAAATTTATAACAGGGTAACATTAATCATCGTTAGTGTCTGCCACTCCTCGCACGAAAAATTTTGTGCCATTAGTGTGACTACTGCGGAAAATGTGTGTATTAGTAAAAAAAAAATGTGAGTGTATTGAGTTTTTCGAACTTTCAGTGTGATGTGAGATCGCTGGGTTAAGCATTGGAATCCTAATCTGTTGTTCTTCTGTTCTAAGTCTGTCCTACTCACACCTATTGTGTTTATTAGTTGTCCGTACCCTACTTATGTCCAAATGTTCGTTATTTCAAATGTCCGTCCTATGTTCGTCTCATGTTATTGTCATGTCTTCTCCCTTCCGTCTGCAATATCCAATCCAGTGTCAGTGTTGGTACCTGGTACACAAAGTACAATAAACGTCCCCATATAAGTCGATATCCTACATATATTAGTTGGCATTCGGTTTGTATCGCATCGGAAAATGCATTTACGACCCCATAAAGTATATATATTCTTGATCCTTATAATAACTCAAGTCGATATATCGAAGTCCGTCTGTCCGTCCGTATGTTAAAATCACGCTCATTCACAAAATAAACCATTTAGCTGGGTAAATTTACGATAATATTGTTTGTCATTATTCCGAGCAGGTCGTTATTTAAAATGGGTTAAATCGGGCATCATTGTATCAAGATCTGTGTGTTTGTTTTGATAATTTAGTTGATCAAATTGTGCACTTTTGTTATAAATAGTGAAATAAGTCCAGATATTAATGTAAAGATAAAACCCATGGGTATCAAAGATTCGGCACAGCCGAATTTAATACTCTTACTTGTTATGTTCTATAATTGCACTATAAGCCAACATTGCATTTACGGTACGGTTGCATTACACCAACAGTTGGCTAAGCAGGCCTTATGATGTGAAATTTTTTTATTATAAACCAACACTCCGGATATGCCCCCTACAAATGCAATGCATTGTGTTTATCTCAGGAAAGTAGGTTACGGGAGAAGTATCCGTGGATATTTGACTTCAATTTTATTAGATTGAACTGTCAGGAAAAACTTGTGTGAGGAGTTTATCCCCATACGGTTAGTTCGACTGATAAACGAATTTTCTCGGTACACGTTGTGCGGTCAACTGGACAGAAGACTACAAAAGGATGTTGTAACCTTTTAGAGAATCGGTAGCACGAACTGAAACTCGGGCACTTGAAATGAGTTCACTAATCTCAGTAGAATATTTCCCATGGTAATATCTATAGAACAGTGCTACACAACCCACATTCATGTTCTAACGAGTTGATAGAGCTGGACACCATGTTATCATTAATGAGCACCAACGCTCTCCTTTATACATAGTCCAGTAGCTCCAAAATAGACTTTGTAGCTACTGCCTATATGTGTAAGTTAGTGTTGTCAACAGGTCTCTTTTAATCTATCGTTTTCTATATCTATTCAAATTGTTCTCTTTTTCAATTTTGCATTAACATAAGTTTAAAAAACTCGGTACAGTACAGAATTTTAAAAACAACTTAAAAAATTTAAAAACAAGGCAGGCTATTGCCGTATTGACGTTTTAAAAAGTATACTATAATTATTAATTTCTATAGTTTGTCGTGTTAATAAGCAAGTAAGTACGTTATTATTGTTAATTAGAGTTATATATTTTAATTGTTTAATTTTTAGCTGAAATATGAGCAAGCGAAAGTGTTTGTTTACGGAAGAACTGCAAGCTAAATTTGTATGTTTGAAATCAACACCAAATGCTAAATCGGAGGCAATATGCACGGTTTGTAATACAACAGTTTCGGTTGCAAATAAAGGCAAATATGATTTGGAACAACATATTGCCTCCAAAAAACATACAAGTACTATTCGTATAGGAGTTAGTTCTATTTCCATATGCGACTTTTTTTACAAAAAATTTTCATCTCTGGATCACAAGTATCGGCTGTCGAAGGAGCTTTAGTTTTCACACGTTAAAACACCATTACAGTTATAACTTCACCGTTTGTACAAACAAACTACTGGCAAAACTGTTTGATGATTCTGAAGTAGCTAAACGGATTTCATCTGGAAAGACAAAATCAAGATGTATTGCAAATAACGTAATCGCTCCATATTGCATAGAAAATATAATGCCATCATTGTTCCAAATACCGTTTTTATCAGTCTCAACAGATGGAAGTAATCATGGGGCAATTAAAATGTTTCCAGTTCTCATTCAGTTTTTGACATAAATAATGGCATAATGACAAAAATTATTGACTTATGTTCTTTGCCAAACGAAACAGCAGAGACAATTAGTGATTATTTGAATACATGTTTAAAAAATACAATATTGTCGAAAAATGTGTTGCTTTTTCTGCTGACAACTGTAACACTAATTTTGGAGGTTTAAAAAGAACTGGGAAAGATAATGTTTACAGCCTTTTAAAAACGAAATTAGAAAAAGATTTAATTTGGATTGGTTGCCCTGCTCATATTGTGCATAATTCCGCACAGCATGGATTTGATTCGATGGCAATATATTTAGAATCCATAATTCTAAAACTATAATTTTTTTTTCTATTTATACCATAAGGACAAAATCTTTGAAAAATTTTTGCGAATTTTTGAATTCAAAAACGCGCTGGTTATCACTTTATCCCGCTGTCAAAAGAGTGCTGGAAGTTTATCCTGCTTTAAAAGCTTACTTCTTATCAATTGACAACTCTCCTCTTATTTTAAAATCATTTTTGAAGATAATTTTAGCAAAGCTTATTTAGAATTTGCTGAATCATTAATGCATATTTTTCATGAAAAAATATTAGAAATAGAGGCTGAGCAAAATTCTGTGTTGGAAGTAATGGCTACAACAAATTCATTAGCAAATACATTGAATCATAGATATGAGGAATCATTTTTTCCAACGAAAGTGAAATCTATTTTGTCCGAAAATATTAAAAATTGAATAGAAAAAGAAATAGATAAATTCAATTTAAATTGCATGAGTTGCTATAAGAAATCGTACGAATATTTAAAGTTATGGACTAGTCAACTATCAAATTTTGATAGTATTACTTGGATGAGATTAGAAAGAGTTCCAACATGGAAAGAATTTGAGAATACGATAGCATTTCTTGCCACCAAAAATGTCGTTGTGGATGATGTAAGATGTTTTGACCAATTTTATAATTTAAAGGTATTTGTAGAAAAAAAAACTATAATTTACAAAATTTTAAAAAATTGAGCACCTGTCTCAAATGGACAGAATATTTTAAAACAAATACTGTTCAGTTTCATTCAGAAATATTAAAATATGCCAATTTTTTTTGCAAAACCTGGGCCCTATTCCACAAAAAACTTATCAACTTTTCACTTTGCACTTATCAAATGGCATTTTTTGGCAAAGTGATAAGTGTTTCTGTTTCACAATATACTTTGCAAATCTCACTGTGCTCTGAGCAAAAGCTCTGTGCAAACGCTCTGAGCAAAAGCTCTCTTTGCAAATTTTTGAAAAGTTTTGCAATCTTTGCAAAGTCTTTGCGATCTCCTGCAAAGTGAGTGTGCAAAGTGTTCCTCAAAACATTTAATCATCTTTGCATTTCTGTCTTATCACTTTTCACTTTGCATTTTTAAATAGAAGTTATTAAAATGAGCCGCAAAATAAAACTTGAAAAAAACGTGCAGTGTTACACGTTATTAAAGAAAAAAAAAATATATTTTTTTTTGGTAGTTTCCAAAACAAAGTAAGTATTTTTTTTATGAAATTATTGTAAATATTTAGAACACATTTAAGTTTACATTTCATTTTGAAGGTTAATAAATTAGATAAACAGGCTGCCTGGGAGGAAGTTCTGAAAAAAGCCCAATCCCTGCAACTGGCGTTGGCCCAGAAAACATGGACCTATGCGAGGGACGGTTTGTTTGGGCTCTGGAAGAGTCGGACATTGGTAAGTAAAACAATTTATTGCCTACACATTGCAAATAATTATATTTACACCCAATTCACACGATGGCTTTTTACGACGTTACTTTTAAGACGTCTCTTTTTGTGGCGAACGGTGTAGAGAAGCAAGAGGGGTGTTTAAAAAGACACGATTTGCATTTTCCGTTTTCCTTGCTTCTCTACACTGTTCGCCTACAAAAAAAAGATACGTCTTAAAAGTAACGTCGTAAAAGTCATCGTGTGAATTGGGTGAAACAAGCATCTTGTATACAACAACAACATAAATCATTGTCATAGATTTTGTTTTGTGTTTGGTTTACGTACAATATAATTATTTGCTATGTGTACAGTCAAAACATATACAGTATGTAAATTGTAACAATTGAACAAGCTTATAACAACAATTGCAAAAAAAAAATTTGTTTCAATTTCATTATTACATTTTGAACGTAACGGTTTCAATGTCTTATTCTAACATTGTTTATGCTATCTTTAATATATATAAGAACGCTAAAAACAAGTTGGATATAATTTAATGTAATAATATAATTTACAGCTCAAATAATTTTTTCTTTTTTGCACACATACATACAAACGAAATGTAACATAGTTATGATTATTTTTAAAAATAAGCGAAGATTTATCCGTGAATTTAATTTTGTTAATTTGCAGAGTAAAAGGGATAACGCCCGAAAAACTGGGTCCGCAGGTGGGAAGGACAGCGTTATGGATGGAGCTGACTTGTTCATCCTCGATATTCTGGAATCAGACTCAGCTGTGCTGGATGGACTGAATTTGCCAGAAAGCTATGGAAATTCGGGAAATCTACCATCAGCTGAGTGTGATTCCATAATATTGATGACAGAGGAAACACCTGTCCACCCAATTCCAAACCCAAGGAAGAGGAAGAGCTCTACCAAGTTTTCAAGCGAAACTTTGGATAGTGAGAAAAAATGTCGGCTGGAGCTCCTGCAGGTTGAAGTTTATTACAGGAAACTTCAATGCCTGAAATTGGAGAGGGAGCTCCAACTTCCACCCTCTGCCATAACTCAGGAAATTGCAGCGGCAGAAACTGCAAATATTTCGCAAATGTCGAGAAGTGGGTTGGTTGAGGAGTTTTAAGTTTTTTATATGTTATTAGTTTTATTTATTATTATTTTTGTATATTACTATTCTCGTATTTAGTATTATTTGTTAATTTTATTTTGTAATTTTTTTTTTTTTTAATAAACAATAAGTGAATTCCATATTTTTACTTCTTATATTACACTATGTCATAAAATCAAACTTTTTTTAAAATCAAAGACAAACACTATTTTTGTTGATGTATTATGGTCCTCTAACACCAAAATCAGCCGAAATTTAAAATTCGTTGGATAAGTTTTTTTTATGAATTTTTAAAATAAAAAATAAAAAAATTTCAATTTTGCGCAAAAAAAATTATTTTTCATCATTTCATCCTGAATACCTCCGAAACTGTCACGAATATAAAAAAATTATATTAGTGTAACTCAGAGGTAATTTAATAGAGAGAGCGTTCATGACTCAAGGGTGTTACTAAATTCGGCTGTAACTCAAAGATTTGACAATGGCTGGAAACCATTTCCGGATGCTGTTGTTTTGGGTGATAGTGGTTACGGACTGAAGAAATGGTTGATACCACCACTACGCCGAAATCCCAATAACCCTGCTGAAGAGGCTTTCAATCGTTGCCACAAAAAAACACGGCGCATAATTGAAAACAGTTTTGGCATTCTTAAAGAAAGATTCCCGTGTCTAAATTATTTGCGACTGAGGCCTGAGTTTGCAGGCAAGGTAGTTATTGTTTGTGTCATCTTACACAATATTGCCTGTAGCATCGGAAGGAGTAGTGAAAACATGCAACCCACTGAAGTTACTGACAATGAAATCGAGGAATTGGATCTGGAAAATGCTGAAGAAGAAAATGATGCCCTTAATAATATGGATCATGCGAGTGGAATGGAAAGGCTGCAATACTTTTCCTAATGCAAACTATTTGTTTTAAAATAAAATTGGTTTTTTGGTTATTACATTTTTCAACTGCAAAAACGTTGTTTCTTTTGGGGGTATTTTTGGGTTTGAGATTAAGATCTCAGAGAATATATAACACTATACAACAAAAAAAAAACCAAAGACAACTAATATTTTTTTTTTGATATGTTATGGTCCTTAACAACAAAAACAGTCGAAATTTAAAATTCGTTGAAGTTTTTTTTTTTTAAATTTTGTTTCTAAAATTTGGGATTTTTGAAGAGGTTGGTCCACCGATTTTATCATAACTTGAGAATAACTGCACCAATTTTGTTAAATTTTGATTTTAAAAAAAGTTTGATTTTATGACATAGTGTAATATAAGAAGTAAAAATATGGAATTCACTTGTTTATTAAAAAAAAAAAAAATACAAAATAAAATTAACAAATAATACTAAATACGAGAATAGTAATATACAAAAATAATAATAAATAAAACTAATAACATATAAAAAACTTAAAACTCCTCAACCAACCCACTTCTCGACATTTGCGAAATATTTGCAGTTTCTGCCGCTGCAATTTCCTGAGTTATGGCAGAGGGTGGAAGTTGGAGCTCCCTCTCCAATTTCAGGCATTGAAGTTTCCTGTAATAAACTTCAACCTGCAGGAGCTCCAGCCGACATTTTTTCTCACTATCCAAAGTTTCGCTTGAAAACTTGGTAGAGCTCTTCCTCTTCCTTGGGTTTGGAATTGGGTGGACAGGTGTTTCCTCTGTCATCAATATTATGGAATCACACTCAGCTGATGGTAGATTTCCCGAATTTCCATAGCTTTCTGGCAAATTCAGTCCATCCAGCACAGCTGAGTCTGATTCCAGAATATCGAGGATGACCAAGTCAGCTTCATCCATAACGCTGTCCTTCCCACCTGCGGACTCAGTTTTTCGGGCGTTATCCTTTTTACTCTGCAAATTAACAAAATCTTCGCTTATTTTTAAAAATAATCATAACAATGTTACATTGCGTTTGTATGTATGTATGCAAAAAAGAAAAAATTATTTGAGCTGTAAATTATATTATTACATTAAATTATATCCAACTTGTTTTTAGCGTTCTTATATATATTAAAGATAGCATAAACAATGTTAGAATAAGACATTGAAACCGTTACGTTCATAATGTAATAATGAAATTGAAATAAATTTTTTTTTTGCAATTGTTGTTATAAGCTTGTTCAATTGTTACAATTAAAACGCAAATCGTGTCTTTTTAAACACCCCTCTTGCTTCTCTACACCGTTCGCCTCAAAAAGAGACGTCTTAAAAGTAACGGCGTAAAAAGCCATCGTGTGAATTGGGTGTAAATATAATTATTTGCAATGTGTAGGCAATAAATTGTTTGACTTACCAATGTCCGGCTCTTCCAGAGCCAAACAAACCGTCCCTCGCATAGGTCCATGTTTTCTGGGCCAACGCCAGTTGCAGGGATTGGGCTTTTTTCAGAACTTCCTCCCAGGCAGCCTGTTTATCTAATTTATTAACCTTCAAAATGAAATGTAAACTTAAATGTGTTCTAAATATTTACAATAATTTCATAAAAAAAATACTTACTTTGTTTTGGAAACTACCAAAAAAAAAATATATTTTTTTTTTCTTTAATAACGTGTAACACTGCACGTTTTTTTCAAGTTTTATTTTGCGGCTCATTTTAATAACTTCTATTTAAAAATGCAAAGTGAAAAGTGATAAGACAGAAATGCAAAGATGATTAAATGTTTTGAGGAACACTTTGCACACTCACTTTGCAGGAGATCGCAAAGACTTTGCAAAGAGTACAAAACTTTTCAAAAATTTGCAAAGAGAGCTTTTGCTCAGAGCGTTTGCACGGAGCTTTTGCTCAAAGCACAGTGAGATTTGCAAAGTATATTGTGAAACAGAAACACTTATCACTTTGCCAAAAAATGCCATTTGATAAGTGCAAAGTGAAAAGTTGATATTTTTTTTGTGGAATAGGGCCCAGGTTTTGCAAAAAAAATTGGCATATTTTAATATTTCTGAATGAAACTGAACAGTATTTGTTTTAAAATATTCTGTCCATTTGAGACAGGTGCTCAAGTTTTTAAAATTTTGTAAATTATAGTTTTTTTTCTACAAATACCTTTAAATTATAAAATTGGTCAAAACATCTTACATCATCCACAACGACATTTTTGGTGGCAAGAAATGCTATCGTATTCTCAAATTCTTTCCATGTTGGAACTCTTTCTAATCTCATCCAAGTAATACTATCAAAATTTGATAGTTGACTAGTCCATAACTTTAAATATTCGTATGATTTCTTATAGCAACTCATGCAATTTAAATTGAATTTATCTATTTCTTTTTCTATTCAATTTTTAATATTTTCGGACAAAATAGATTTCACTTTCGTTGGAAAAAATGATTCCTCATATCTATGATTCAATGTATTTGTTGTAGCCATTACTTCCAACACAGAATTTTGCTCAGCCTCTATTTCTAATATTTTTTCATGAAAAATATGCATTAATGATTCAGCAAATTCTAAATAAGCTTTGCTAAAATTATCTTCAAAAATGATTTTAAAATTGATAAGAAGTAAGCTTTTAAAGCAGGATAAACTTCCAACACTCTTTTGACAGCGGGATAAAGTGATAACCAGCGCGTTTTTGAATGTTTTAAAAGCGCTTTATACTGAATGTCCACAAATTCGCAATAATTTTTCAAAGATTTTGTCCTTATGGTATAAATAGAAAAAAAAATTATAGTTTTAGAATTATGGATTCTAAATATATTGCCATCGAATCAAATCCATGCTGTGCGGAATTATGCACAATATGAGCAGGGCAACCAATCCAAATTAAATCTTTTTCTAATTTCGTTTTTAAAAGGCTGTAAACATTATCTTTCCCAGTTCTTTTTAAACCTCCAAAATTAGTGTTACAGTTGTCAGCAGAAAAAGCAACACATTTTTCGACAATATTGTATTTTTTCAGGGTTGGAAAAAATCATGATTTTTTCGGAAAAAATCAAAAAATCAGATTTTTTCAAAAAATCCATACAAAATTGTGATTTTTTGCGATTTTTTTGATTTTTTTGATTTTTTCGATTTTGCTACAACTTTCCTCAAAAAAAAATCGACCACACCGAAAAATAATCCATGTCTCTACCAAACTAAAAGTTTTCCACCAACTTTGGTGGATTTTTACCACAGTGGCAACTCTGAGTTTAATTATATTTTGAGATAAAACTGGCTGTAAAAGAAATGGGGAATCCCGGTTTTGTAAACTTTGCGTATTTGATGAAAGAAAAGAAAGAATGTGCGTTCTGAAAAGCGAACGACTGTGTTGAACGATAGTAAGAATCGTTTATTTTTGTTGCCTGTTGATATTGTTGTGCGGTGTGCTTGAATAAATTAATTTAATATTTACAAAGATGCCTCGCTATAAGGATGTGATTTGGGAGCATTTCACAATAAAACAGACTTCTAAAACTGGCTGTCGAGCGATATGCAAAAATTGTAAAAAAGAAATGCAAGGTTTGGTGAAGCGGATGAAAAGCCATTATGAAAAATGCAAAAATAATATTCCGGATGACGATGATGAAGTTACAGGTAAGTTAATGCAGTTTTCACCATTGTATTTTTGGAATAAAAAATATTTATTTTTCAGAATCTGCGCCACCTTCTGAACCTACCACCTCTGTATGTTCTTCTGGTAAAGGCGACGAATGCGCGGCACCATCTCTTAAAAAAAAGGAGCTATCTGGAAATAGTTTAAGTCCGTTTATTGTAAAAACGCCCACATTTATGAAAAAAAAAGCTTGACCTACAAATAGCAAGGTCTATGTTTGCCACAAACTGTAGTTTCAGATCTATCGAACATCCACAAGTAAAAAAAGCTCTTTCATTATTGCGTCCAGGTTATATCCCCCCATCTCGGAAGGATATCTCAGGCAAATTATTGGATGAAATATACCATGAAGAAAGAGAACAGTGCTTCTCTAAGCTATTTGATAGTTTTGTCAATATGTCTGTTGACGGTTGGTCAAACGTTCATAATGAACCGGTAATTTGTGCTGCTATTACTACTGAGCAAAGTGAAGTGATCCTCTTTGAATCGGTGGATACAACAGGAAAACCGCACACTAGTGAATATCTTACTGAAATTTGTGAAGTTTTAATAAAAAAATTGAAGTCTCAGTACAATTGCAATGTGGCAAGTTTGGTCACCGACAACGCTTACAATATGGCTAAAATGCGGAACGATTTAAAAAAAAGCGACATAATCACATACGGCTGTTCAGCACACTTGTTGAACTTACTTTCCAAAGATTTCGAAATTGGCATTATCAAGGAACATGTAGTGCAAATAGTTAAATACTTCCGAAACAATCATGCAGCTAGCGCATTGTACAAAGCAGAAGGAGGTAGAGCATTAGTGCTGCCAAAAGATGTTCGTTGGAATACTGTATCTGACTGTTTCGAAGTTTTTTTGTCGGAGTGGCAGAAGCTACTGAAAGTGTGTGAAGAAAATAGGGACGTTATCGATTCTGATATTAGGACAAAAGTTGAAAACATGGTCATAAAGCGATCAGTGGAAGATTTTCTCTTAATTTTGAAGCCAATATCTGTAGCACTGGATACTTTACAAAGGAATAATGCAAATCTGTCTACAGCGGTAACGGCTTGGAAGAAACTTGAAGCTAAATTTGATGATGCTGATATAAATGTCAGCCAAATGTCGAAGTTTCAAAAGAGGTATCAACAAGCAATGACTCCCAGTCACTTTTTGGCATTTTTATTAGACCCAACCCAAACAGAATTCACACTTACAGATATAGAAGAAGAAAGTGCGTTGGAGGAAGCACAAAATCACTATGATGGTTCAGTTTTGCTACCATTGATAGTAAAACTTAAGTCAAAATCAAAACCATTCCAAAGTATGATGTTCGTACCAGCAGTGTTAAAAAATGTAACACCATTAGAGTGGTGGATTTCACAGAAGAACATATTTACCGAAGTAGAATACTCTACGATTTTTCCAATTGTTAAGCAATTGTTTGGGGCGATAGCTTCTTCAGCTGCTGTCGAAAGAGTGTTTTCTACATTTGGCATTGTTCATAGTAAATTAAGAAACCGACTGGGAATTCAAAAAGCTGGAAAGCTGGTGTTTTTGTTTAAGCATTATAATAATGATATTGATTTCTCAGATGTCAACGATTCCTGTCTTTAACATGTATATATTTGTTTGTTTTTTGTTAATTTCTATAAAAAAAATATATTTTTGTGAAAAAAAAAAAATAAATATATTTGATTAAATCACTGATTTTTATCGAAAAAATCATTTGATTAAATCATGATTTAAATCATGATTTAAATCAAAATGATTAAATCATGCCAACCCTGTATTTTTTAAACATGTATTCAAATAATCACTAATTGTCTCTGCTGTTTCGTTTGGCAAAGAATATAAGTCAATAATTTTTGTCATTATGGCATTATTTATGTCAAAAACTGAATGAGAACTGGAAACATTTTAATTGCCCCATGATTACTTCCATCTGTTGAGACTGATAAAAACGGTATTTGGAACAATGATGGCATTATATTTTCTATGCAATATGGAGCGATTACGTTATTTGCAATACATCTTGATTTTATCTTTCCAGATGAAATCCTTTTAGCTACTTCAGAATCATCAAACAGTTTTGCCAGTAGTTTGTTTGTACAAACGGTGAAGTTATAACTGTAATGGTGTTTTAACGTGTGAAAACTAAAGCTCCTTCGACAGCCGATACTTGTGATCCAGAGATGAAAATTTTTTGTAAAAAAGTCGCATATGGAAATTGAACTAACTCCTATACGAATAGTACTTGTATGTTTTTTGGAGGCAATATGTTGTTCCAAATCATATTTGCCTTTATTTGCAACCGAAACTGTTGTATTACAAACCGTGCATATTGCCTCCGATTTAGCATTTGGTGTTGATTTCAAACATACAAATTTAGCTTGCAGTTCTTCCGTAAACAAACACTTTCGCTTGCTCATATTTCAGCTAAAAATTAAAAAATTAAAATATATAACTCTAATTAACAATAATAACGTACTTACTTGCTTATTAACACGACAAACTATAGAAATTAATAATTATAGTATACTTTTCAAAACGTCAATACGGCAATAGCCTGCCTTGTTTTTAAATTTTTTAAGTTGTTTTTAAAATTCTGTACTGTACCGAGTTTTTTAAACTTATGTTAATGCAAAATTGAAAAAGAGAACAATTTGAATAGATATAGAAAAAAGATAGAGAACAAAAAAAAAAGTGTTAAAAAAGAGAACATGTTCTCTTTAAAAGAGACCTGTTGACAAGACTAAGAAGGAGTGAAGTAATTTTTGCACCATTTTAGAAAACCAAGTTACCTAAATGCTTCTTTCGAAACTTGAAAAACCTATTCGTTTCAACGGACATCGCATTGAATTCATATGCCCAGAACAGAACAACAGAGTAACCGATTCCTCAATACCTCTACCACTCAGATGACATTGTTGAATCCAAAGCCCTATGGTTCAACGAACAATATTGGGTCTTCCGCGCATTAAAATTATCCCAATTCGCATTACTCCACTCAGATATTTTTAACAGGTATTGCTGGAGTATGTCCTTCATTGTCAGCCTTGTGCTCCCAACCTCAAAAAGGCTTGGCCTGCAATTGAAGGAAAATGAATGAAAAATTTTTCTGTTATCTGCGAAATATGGCAAAGATAAGGAAAAGAGATGGAGAAAGAACTGAACCATGGGGTACCCCTGAATTAAGCTGAAACTCATTGAATGCGACCCCATCAATAACAAGACGTATTGTATGGTCTCTGAGAAATCTCAATATAAATCGAGAGAAGTCAATGCCGACCCCAAATGAAATAAACTTAAATATTAATGCACCGTGCCAAACGAGATCGAACGCCTTGGAAATGTATAGAACAACCATTTTACTCTCACCAAAATTGTGAATGGGTGGACTCTAACGATCAGAAATTAAAGCTAATAGATCTCCCGTAGAACTACTTCTGCGGAAGCCATACTGTCGATCATTAAAAAGTGAGTTAGCCCCGAGATAGTTGACAAGATGGTAATTATTCATGCAATTGCAATTGGACGGTTATTTTCAGGGTTATTAACCTCACCCTTTTTAGGGATTAGTTGGATATTGGTAACCTTCCAGCAAGAAGGAAAGACAAAAGGTTGGTTAATGGACTAGCTAGCATAAAGAGCACTGTTTCAGCACTAGTGCTGGTATACCATCCAGCCCCTGAGATTTATTTACGTTTGAGATTTTATAACGTTAGTTACGATGATTCGAAAAAAAAAATTTTACTGCACGAGCTCGAAAGAATATTTTAAGCATAATACATGATACCCATTCGAGTTGAGGCATTGGCTGATCCGGCAAAAACCAATTTTTTGCAAAATCTTCAACTAAAAGGAGCCTTATCAATGAATATTTGGCCATTCATTATAAAAGCTGGGATAGCAGACCTAGCATTATTCTTTACTCTTTTAGCAAATTAACAAAAGCTCTTGCTGACCCGAGGAGCAAAATAAATCTGCAGTTGATTTGCATTGACTTCATGTAGAAGCATATGATGAGGCTGCCTTAAGTGAGAGAAGTTGTCATATTTCAAATATTTAAGAGAACGGTGAATTTGACATCGAAGACAAAAAACGTAGCGGAAGTCCGAAAGTGTACAAAGACGCCGAATTGGAAGTATTATTGGATCAAAATTCACAAGAAGAACTTGCACTTGTAATTTAACCAGCAATTTCACATCGTTTAAAAGCTTTGGGAATGATTCACAAACAATGAAATCGGGTTCCATATGAACTGATGCCGAAAACATGTTAAATGCTGCTTGCCAGACACAAACGAAAGGCTTTTCTGCACCGTACTGGTGATGCAAAACTTTTCCCATTATGATAATCCAAAAATTAAAAATCATGATGACTCACCATTGGGCCAAATATGTTCAACTTATGCGCAAATACTACTTAACTCTTGAATAACTGTTGTCATTTTGACAATTCAGTCAACATCTTTTTTATAGTAACAAAGTAAATCAAACATCTCTATGAAACAAAAAATATTTTTTTTAATAATAAACACGATGGGTACACATAGACATTTTTAAATCTTATTCCCATTTTTTAGACCCTTTTTAACTTTTTCTAATATTTAAATTGAAATGCAAATGTCAAAATCTGAGGTGGGTGAAAAAAAGGACTGATAACAAAAAATCACAGTAAGTCAAGAGTTGTTTTTACTTAAGCATGTTAAAATTTTTTTTAGTCAGAAGAAAAAGGCCTTGAAACGTTGAGTGATTAGTTATTTATTTATGTATAGCATACAAAGTAAATTTATAATATCATACATCTGGAATTTTAGAATAGAGTAAGCCTTGAAATTGTGTGTAAGTTCAAAAGTTATAATGTCGTAACGCACGACGGGTTCATTAGTTTGGAATATTTTAGGACAAATTATATTTTCCGCAGAATTTATCATCATTATAATGTCGCTGACTTTAATTTTATTACATTGAAAGTAAAGCACGATATAATTGAATACCCTAATCATTCGATGACATAGATCTGTTGCTGATTTACGACTACAATATTTACTCGTTAGCTTTTGATTAGAATCCGCCAGGGTCCGAATCCTGATGTGTACACTGTCGCCAACTTACGAGGTATAGCCTGCGTGGTCAGTAGGGTCGGTTGAGTGGCGTGGGACGTTAGAATTAAAAGTCATAGAGTCATATAGTGTGCAAAAGAAGCCGTACCAAAATTCCAGATAGAATAAGACGGAGCTCAGTAACTATATTGAATAACAAAATATAATTGTTTCATAATGCATGACGAAACGTAACTCCTTTTATTTACTTTTCCCAGTTTGCATGAGAGTAGTTTTACAGAGGAAATTTAAAATACATAAGAATATAAAATTTCCAAATAAATTTTAGTTTGTCAAGTAATTTGCATTCGGGGCAAAAGTATTACTAGAGTTTACGGTCGAGCTCGAGCCGAACGAGTAACTCAAGTAGTAAAAACTAACATTATTCATGTCATGAAAGCATGTAAAAAGATATACATATATATAACTATTTAGTATAACAAGTATATACTTTTTGGAATCGTACAAGTACCAGGAATATCATCTTTAGATTTAGTCCTTGAATGGAACTGTATTAGTGGGCAAAGTACTACCACTTTTGTTAGAGATTTAAAATAAATTTAAAGAAAATCCTTTACAAATGTTTAATTCAATTTTTTTTTCGTAACGATAAGAATATAATTTTTTTTACTATTGCGATCACCAACAATTTTTGTTAATTTTATCAGTGTGGGAAATTGCCAATTCCTTCCCCAACACAAACATATCAATAAACGACACTGATCAAAATATAATTTCTCCATTACATCTAGTTATCGTACTTCTCCTTTATACATTTCTATATCTCTCCCCACAAAGTGGACTGATATTCCCACTACGTTAACTTCTAATGTGACATAGCGACAAATAAAAATCATAACTTTGGCAACAGTTAGTTGAGTTTTCGCGATTGATCCGGACGTTGTTTGATTACAAACACGGCATATTTTCGCCTTAAGTTAATTATTTTTTCTGAAACAAAAACTTAATTGTTCAAATATTTTTAAACCTTTTGTAAATATGTTGAGAAAACAATTAAAAGAACAGAATTAAAAAAGAGAGAACTTAAACCTAACTTCAAGTGCTAAAAGTTTATTAACTATGAAATATATATGTATATACAAAAAAGGAAAAGAAACATATGTGTATAAATAAAATGTAATGAACGCAATTTTGAAAGGAAGTATTTTTAAGGAATATGAAATAAAAGTTGAAATATAAGTTAAAGAATGTTCGAAATATGTTAAACAAGAAAGAACCATATTGTAAAAAAAAAGAAAAAACAAGTAAGAGTGTTAAATTCGGCTGTGCCGAATCTTTGATACCCTCCACCTTGGTTTGAGTCTTGATAATAAGTGTAAACAAAATATTAGAAAAAGTAAACAATTTGTTAAACTTAATACCAAATTATTTCAGCAAATTCTTTGGGTTGGTTTTCGTCTTTTCTATTATTTCGGATTTATTTCGGTGTCTGCTTTTTGGTCATCGTGGTTGCTGATCGGCATGCTTTTAGGTTATATACCTATATGCATGCGTTTCCGATTATATGACATAACTTCTCGTTTAATTTAGTTTTTGCTAATTAAATAGCTCGCCCTAACCTCCATTGCAAAGGTAATGGTTGTGTAGGGTGGCTATATGCATTAAATCGTGCTAATTGGAGATGGCTGTATAGTTTCTTTCAACTGGCCAAATATTTCTTCATTGCGGCCATATAGGTCGGATGGAGTAACAAAATAATAACAAAAAAAAACTCTCTCAACTTTATTAAAATATTGCCATATTTGGAAAACATAGAGAATAAATTTATAATAATAAATATTGAAATTAGGGATGCCAAACGCAAAAAACCAAATGTCCCAAACATTTAAAATAAAATAATTTGTTATCTTTATTTTCTGAAAAACTTCAAATGTTCATCCAAAAAAAATTGTGAAAATTTATATATAAATAACATTCTCATCAAATTGCGTTTATTTATGTAACAATTTTTATGTTCGCAATTCTTAAATATCATTTGAGGTTTTCTAAAATTCATTGAATTTAAATTAATGTTTTCTGTAGTGTGATTCTGTAAATTTCAACGATCCGACAATAGCAAAATATATCGACAGCTATTGTTGTTGCACTAAGGATTAAGTGATTCACTAAGTACGGACATCTTAACGACAGTCGACATATCTATTTTTCTATTTATTTAAATTGTAAACGAGTGGCATCTCTGTCAAAATAAGCGAAAAACACAAAGAATAGAAAAAAACAAATTATTTCGCGTTTGACAGGATGATTTTATATTTATGTTTGTTTAATATCTTAATTTTTTTTTACTAATATTTCTGTGTATTTATTTGAAAATGAAATAATGAATTGAATATGCTATTTAATTTTTTTATTTATATAAAAAAGTTTTTTAATAAAAGCTAAATATTTTCACTATTTTATGATTTTTATTTATGTATGACGACATTTCAACCTAAAAATTTAAGTTTTTATCGATTGAATAAACAACACAAAAATGATTGTCGTTTAGATAACAACAACAGCTGAGTTTAACAATAACGAATATCGTTTAAAAATTTTATTGATAATTTTGCTATTTTCTTTTTTTTAACGATTCGACTATCGTTAAAAGAAGTTACTGAATCGCGGTACTGTAAACTATTAATTTCTCCTGAATGTCAATATTTTTTTAAATGTAAAAATTTTTAAAATGTAAACATAGGTATTTGGTGTTTTTTTTTGGAATTTCGATTTGTGTTTAACGAATAAAATTTATATATTAAAGATGCAATTGATGTCTTCTAAATTTAAAATTATAATTTCCGACGTTTTGATATGATTTTCTGAAATTCAATTAATTGTAATTTATAATTGGAAATTTTTAATCCCAGTTTTTAGAATTGATATTTTCTTAAATTTGAATGGAAAATTTAAAAGTGCAACTTTGTATTTATGTGAATAATAATGCTTTAGTAATTATAAACAATTTTTAAAAATTAGATGTAATCGCAATCAGATATTTTGTAGGTAAAGCAGAATAATAATTCTATATAACTATGTAGAACTGTTTTGAAAGCAAAAACTCATTGATGAACTCGGTAACTCTATTTTGTAAAGACAACAAAAAGTTAATATGCCAAACTTATGTTCATATTTGTAAAAGAATAATGAAAAAACGTATGAAATAAAAGACCAGCCCGGGTATACTCTTAACATTGTTCTGTATGATATCCAGTTGAAAATATTAACATTCATGTTAAAATAGAAATAACTATTGCAAAGCTAAATAGAAAAAAAAAAATAGTGGCGCCATCTACTGTGGCATAGTCACGCTGAGCAAAATTAAGTGACACTCTGTTAATGCAAAAGAAATGTATTTTCCCCACAACAAAATATTGCAAAATTTTATGTAAATAAATTAATATACCGATTTATTTCTAACATGCAGTTACTATGGATATACATATATATAATATATGTATATTATTTGTATTATTTAATATGTTTATGTATGTATATGTAAATGTTACACACAAAAAATACAACATCAAACGTTATTTTTGTGTTTTTCTCTTTAAATAAATTTATACAAAAAATTTTTTTTTGCTAAATTTACATTGTTTTTTTATTAACAACTACGTATTTTAGCATTATCTGCTTTAGATGTTGGTGAATTTTTACTCCCTTTATATTAACTCGTAGTGTCTGCTTGTCGAAAATATTTTGAATCGATTTTATCCCCTTTGTCGTGACCCATTCGATCTGAAATTTTGCAGGCAGGGTCGTGGTAATAACAGAAATGATCTAAAAAAATTTTTCAGTTATGCCAAAATAATGGAAACTTTTAAAATGTTCTACCAGAGTTAATAAAAAAATGTACAAAGGGTTAATTTTTATTATATTATTACCACAACGACCACAAAAACAACAAGTCCAGCTATGACAACAACACAACATTTAGAATAACAACAAGAACAATATAGAAACATCATATTTTTCATTTTTTTTTAATTTTTTCAGAGATTTCCCTGGACCTGTTCCACCGATTTTAATGATTTTGAAACAGAAATCTTCCCATGAGTTTGGTGAATCATTCTCACTAAAAATGATCACTGTAGCTGCACTATTGAGGGCGTGATCGTGACAAGAACAACATAGAAAATTATATTTTTTTCAAGACTTTTTTTAGTTTTTCATTCAAATCTCGGGCCCTAATCGACCGATGTTAATGAATCATTTTTTATGTCAACGAGCACCCTCGCTGCCCGATTGATGCCGTCATCGTGATTTCCACAGACGGACAGTCGGACAGACGGACAACTCCGGTTGTTATAAGGATCAGAAATATATATATTTTATGACAAACAATTTGAAAAAAAAGGAGAAAACACACTGCAAGGAAAAACAAGAAGAATAATGCCAACGAAAACGAGAAACAACTTAAGACAAACAACAACTTCAACCCGGCTACTCCAACACTAAAAAGTCATCCAACCAGAACAAAATAAGAGTTTAGATAAGTATTAAAAACTAGTGCTAAATGAGATTAAATTTTTTTTGTATAACTTCACTTTGTCATAATACCCTTATTGTAGAAACAAAAGGATTATAAGTAACCTTAACCTATTTCATTTATAAATTAGTCTTAAAATTACATTCTATAAGTATACCTTTCATTTTATAAAACTAAATGCTACGAATAATTATTTAGAAACAAAATTATTATTTAACCTATTATTTTTTTTTTGTTTCATATCAAAAAGTTGTTAATGAATTTTCATGTTAATAAAATAACCACTTAAAATTAATTTTTAACTTCTCTTCCTTCTTATTGAGAAATGAAAGCTAACGTAAGAGTATGTACAGACAAATAGAGTAAAAGTAAATTTTGAGTGACAATAACATCATGTCACCATACTATTGGTAATAATTCGGTTTTGGTTCATCCTTTCACACGATATTTACGCACATAAATTTTATTTTCCCTTCTAAGAAATTTTCTTTATTGGCAATGTATGAAAGGCATAACTAAATTTTTTTTCTGTGCTTACGGGCCTATAAATTCTGGCTCAACAACCACGCCAAATTGTGCAGAACTAGCCAAATTTATCTTGTATGCCTTTGACTTGAATTTGATCGACATTTTATGAAATTTTAAAATAATTTTTTGTACCGCGCGTAACACTTTCTATAGCTGTTTAACATCATTTTATAAAAAATTTTCCAAAAACAATAGTAATCAGAATATAATGAATTTGTGTTGATGTACCAAAATTATTAGATTTAGACCCATCTTTTATTATACAGATCGACTCAGAATCACTTTCTGGGTCGACTTAGCGATGTCCGTCTGTGTGTCCATGTAAACATTGTAATCGAACTTCAGGTCGCAAATATGAATATATTTTTCCTTAAATTTAATAGGTTTAATCAACCATAGGACGAACGCTATTGAAATCGGTGTATGTTCAGACCTAGTCCCTATACAAATGTTCGCTACGAGATCGATTTAGAATTGCCATAAGATCCAAATTATAATATAGATCCCGGTGTTTTGTGTTTGTATATTATACCCATTAATTAGTAGTACAAAAATAAAATGTAGGACAATTCTTAGTCGTAGACCCCATATAAAGCAAATTCCCGATCATCACTTAAATTTATCAAAAAACAAAAATATTTCACAGATTTTTCTCAAATTTGGTTTGTAATTTTTTTTCCAACAAATAAGTGTCTTTACCAAATATGGTCACGATCGGTCCATTTTTCGACGTAGTCCGCATATAAATATAGCATCCGGTAATAACTTTTCATATCTGCAGGCAAAACATAACAATGCCACTCAACAGATACTTGACAGATATTAATCACTTTCTATTAAAAGTTTGACGGTATTTAATAAAAAATTGTATTCCTCAGAGCTGTATTTATAGCTCTGTTCGTTTACTTTCCCAGTAAAAACCAGTAAAAACCGAAATTTCAGAGAGTAAGAAAAATAAGTTCGCAAAAACATAAATATCCAAAATAGTAAACGAATAGCAATTTGTTAGAATTTGCAAGTTCATAGAAACAGCTGATTGTAAACTCATTTGAAAGAGAAGAAGAAGTGAAACTCTAAATTAAAAAAAGAAATATACCTTAATTAAAAGAATTTATTTCATTTAACAAGTAAATATATTCATTGAAACTAATATCATTACCTATTGATTTTGAAAATAAACATTTGTCATGAAAGAAATTTGTAGATACGCATATTTTTCGGCAGGAACCGGTTTTAAAAGATTAAAATTAATGAAACCTAGTTATGTGAATATTTATTTACTTCTTCTATCGTTTATTTCCTCAGAATTATTATGTAAAATTTTTGCACAAAAATAGGATTGCAGTATTTTTGCTTTATTTACCACAAAACTCAATCATATGTTTTTCAAACATATGTTTTTTCTTGCTTGCTAATTCTTACTGGCAAAAATATATCCAGTAAAATCAAGCAAGTTTTCAAAAAAAAGAACTGTCTCATTTGTTCTCTTTTACTGGGTTTTTGAAGTAAACGAACAGGATCCAGTAAATTTTGTGATTTATTTTTTTATTTATTTATTTATTTGTATTTCTTTAATATTAGTAGGCTTACAATTTGACTTATTTGTTTAAAGAGGTTAGAACTATATATTCTTTTCTACTTTAACATAATGTTTTTATAATAATATTGATTTCATGTGTTTTATGTTAGATTGCCTACTGGAGGGAAAATTTAGAAAAAAAAAACCTTTTTGAAACTGGGCTTACAACTAAAGACTAGATTAAATGGTTAGGATTAAGTAGCGAATAACTCAGAAATATGAGCGTATTCTGATGATTGGCATCTTCTGATAAAATTATCAGTCAAATATTTTAATTTAACATTGACAGTAGGAAATCCAGCTAGGGCGTGTAGTCTTCGGGTTGAATAGTGCCAAGGCAGCTTGAAAATCATTTTTAAGAGCTTGTTTTGCGCTATCTGTAGTTTTTTGGTATGACAGTTTGCTGATTTCGACCAAACGGAGGTACAATAAAACATGATTGGGTGAAAAATAGCTTTTATTTTGTGGAGTGAAACAAGGCTTCCGTTTTTTCCGGGTTTATTAAGATTTTCCATTTGGTAAAGTAATTGGTTAGCTCAATCAGAGCTAATTCTAAGTTATTAATTATATTTGGAGAATATATATCTGAGCTTAGAATGGAGGTGTCATTTTTTTTTTTTTTTTATTATTATTAATCAACACTCAGGGGATGCCCCCTACAGATGCAGTGCATTGTGTTGATCTCAGGATAGATATAGATATAGGAAGGAGGAAAGAGGAAGTAGTGTGTTAATTTTTTTTTTGCAGCGACAGACCAAAGCCTCTGGTGGGAATCGAACCCACGACCGCCGCATGGTAGGCGAGCACGCTACCTACTCACCTACCGGGGCGCTTGATCATCAGCATATATTGACGTTGTGCACCCAGAAATTATGGGTGAAGCATGTTTCTTTGTTTTCATATTTTTATATATCGCAAAGTAAACTGGGCAGCCCCTGTAATTTGGGGTGTGATTTTTACCACAGTTGCTACACTTTTTTACCTTATCGCCTGTTTTTGGTTTGTCACACTGACTCGTAATATGCAACTCACCGCAAACGACACATACTGGTGGTAGCTTGCAGTATGCCTTAGTATGCCCGAACTCCTGGCAATTTAAGCACTTAACCGGCCCTGTTCTTTTATGGGGCTGTTCCACGGTAGTTTTTCTGCCTTCGTTTCAGTTTGGCATAACGGCCTTATTTATAAATTAAAAAAATTTAATTTCCTAATTGAGATAATTAAAATAATTCTAAGCTTTCAAAGTGATAGATCGTTTAATGTTTATATTGGAAAAATTTATTCACGTGAAGTAAATTTAAAGTCAGGATGTCCACAAGGATCATGCCTATCACCAGTTTTATACAACATCTTTACAGCGGATATCCCGATAATTTCTGGGTCACAACGTCAATATATGCTGATGATACCTCCATTCTAAGCTCAGATATATATTCTCCGAATAATAAACCCGGAAAAAACAAAAGCTCTATACTTTACGAGAAAACGGAAGCCTTGTTTCACTCCACAAAATCCTTTGCATTTCAACAATTACGATATTTCATGGGAAGAAAATATAAAGTACTTAGGCGTTGTTTTGGACACCAAAGTATCCTTTAAAGACCACATTTCCTATATTGTGGATAAAATAAATAAAACTACACGAATTCTATACCCTTTAATTAACAGAAAATCGGACCTATCGATTCTCAACAAAAAATTGCTAATAAAAGCTGTTTTTCACCCAATCATGTTTTATTGTACCCCCGTTTGGTCGAAATCAGCAAACTGTCATACCAAAAAACTATAGGTAGCGCAAAACAAGCTCTTAAAAATGATTTTCAAGCTGCCTTGGCACTATTCAACCCGAAGACTACACGCCCTAGCTGGATTTCCTACTGTCAATGTTAAATTAAAATATTTGACTGATAATTTTATCAGAAGATGCCAATCATCAGAATACGCTCATATTTCTGAGTTATTCGCTACTTAATCCTAACCATTTAATCTAGTCTTTAGTTGTAAGCCCAGTTTCAAAAAGGTTTTTTTTTCTAAATTTTCCCTCCAGTAGGCAATCTAACATAAAACACATGAAATCAATATTATTATAAAAACATTATGTTAAAGTAGAAAAGAATATATAGTTCTAACCTCTTTAAACAAATAAGTCAAATTGTAAGCCTACTAATATTAAAGAAATACAAATAAATAAATAAATAAATAAAAAAATAAATCACAAAATTTACTGGATCCTGTTCGTTTACTTCAAAAACCCAGTAAAAGAGAAAAAATGAGACAGTTCTTTTTTTTGGAAAACTTGCTTGATTTTACTGGATATATTTTTGCCAGTAAGAATTAGCAAGCAAGAAAAAACATATGTTTGAAAAACATATGATTGAGTTTTGTGGTAAATAAAGCAAAAATACTGCAATCCTATTTTTGTGCAAAAATTTTACATAATAATGGTGAGGAAATAAACGATAGAAGTAAATAAATATTCACATAACTAGGTTTCATTAATTTTAATCTTTTAAAACCGGTTCCTGCCGAAAAATATGTGAATCTACAAATTTCTTTCATGACAAATGTTTATTTTCAAAATCAATAGGTAATGATAATAGTTTTAATGAATATATTTATTTGTTAAATGAAATAAATTCTTTTAATTAAGGTATATTTCTTTTTTTAATTTAGAGTTTCACTTCTTCTTCTCTTTCAAACGAGTTTACAATCAGCTGTTTCTATGAACTTGCAAATTCTAACAAATTGCTATTCGTTTAAGCAGCGTTCACACTATGTGTTTTGCTTGTGTATTTCTTATGTTTTTAGCACATGCAATTTGTACATATAGTGTGAACCCTTTCAAACATTGTTTATGTACAATACATTTGGCAAGACATATGTATGTACATTTTTCAATTAGGGCAGGTTCTATTTTGGCATGACAAACATATGAAAATACAACACTGCTTGTGGCGAAAGAAAAACAGTAAATTATAAAGATTAATATTGAAAGAAAAATAAATTGTTTAATATTAATTAACAATTAAAAAATATATAATATATATAAATTTTTTTTAACAATAAATTTCACAAATTAAATTAGCTGTTGTTTACATTTAGAGGTTATGTCATATGGAAATACATATGTACGTTTGAACGCAAAAATTATGAATCGTATGTAAAACGCCAATTTTGACACACACACGGAATTTCGTATGGATCGTAAAACTGAATTTACATATGGAAAATACACATAGTGTAAACACACCTTTATTTTTCCACGCTTTCGTTTTAAAGGTGATATCACACGACGTGTTTTTTACATATGTACTGCCACTTTTTACATCCACATGTAATTCCGTATGTCTGTCAAAATTGTCGTTTTACATACGATTCACAATTTTTGCTATCACACATGCAGATGCATATGTATGCATAACCTCTAAATGTAAACAACAGCTGATTTTTTAATTTGTGAATTTACAAAATTAATTGTTAAAAATAAAGTTATATTTTTTAACTGTTAATTAATATTAAACAAAATATTTTTCTTTTAATATTAATCTTTTTAATTTCCTCTGTTCTTCTTTCGCCACAAGCAGTGTTGTATTTTCATATGTTTTGTCATGTCAAAATAGAACTTGTTCTAATTGAAAAATTTACGTGTAACTTTCCACATGTATTATACATAAACAATGTTTGAAAGGGGACACACGATGTGTACATGGGCTAAAAACATAAGAAAAAACACAAGCAAAGCACGTCGTATGACACCACCTTAATTTGGGTGTTTTCATTATTTTGATCCATTATTTATTTAAATAGTGACCACAGAATGAAAAAAAAAAACAATAATTTTGGTGGCTCAACGATCATCTGGTTTAATCTTGTAAATGTACAAGTTTTAACTACACATTTTAGCCTTGTAATTTAAACCATAGCGTATTAAATTTTAATTTTATACATTTTGTTTTTGTGGTGTTTTTAATAGTAGTACTTTAACTATATCTACAACATTTACTGGTTAAAAAGTTCCAACATGAAAATGTAACCGAATGGCTACAATCTAACTGCATTAGATTGTTAGATCTCAATCCCATAGAAAATCTTGGGGAAATTGTAGATCAAAAAACGGACACGATATTACACAAACAAGACAGATCTCATAGAGGCAGTTAATTCAGATACATAACTAAGATACAATGCAATTGTGAGTAATCTGTTAAGATGTCATAATGTCATTACAGTTACATCTAGAGGAATTTGGCAAATACAAAAAGTTTTTCACATTACAAGACTTGTATAGCTATGTTAATGTAGAGAAAGCTAAAGTCGCAAAAAACTCAGCTTGTTTATACTAACTCTCGTATAAAGAAAAAACAATTCTCATGTTCTTTTCTTAAATTTTTTAAGTCATAGTTGATGAAGCATGAGTTGAAGTAATAAACAGAAGGATGCTGTAGATTTTTTATTAAAAAAATATTGAACACACAAAAATTATAATAGTTTCAAATATTTATTGGACTACCTCAATCATTTAATGTAAACTCTTTATTTATAAAGCAACTTAAAGGTAATAAACATACGAATTTCAAACATTTACATTTACCATATAAATGGATGAAATTTGATAAGTGAATATTTTTCGAGTAACATTTTACGCACACTCCAATTTTTTGCTTAATGCTTTGAAAATTGAACTGAATTATCTTTTTATACCTTTTATGCAGATATCAGTTCGTAACAATAATTTGCGAATAATGTTTCAAAATTTGAATTCTGTTTAACAAAAAGGTTAAAAATAAAATCCAAACTTCTTTAATTTTGCATATAAAATATACATTTGTATAAAAAACTAGTTATATAAAAACTAGTATTTATTAAAGTTCGTTGTATTAACAATTTATAATTAAAGTTCGTTGTATTAACAATTTATAATTAAAAAACGTTAACAAAAAAGCGCCCTATTAATAGGGTTAATTATAGGATTATATATGATCATCAAAATATAACTATAAAAATATAGCCGAGTTTTACAACCTTTTTGCTTTTAAATAAAAACTTGCAACCCTTATTTAACTTTACTCTGCGCCAAATATGAAACCATCATAAAAAGAACACAACACCAATAAATTTCAACAAAAACAAGTTAAAAAAACGAAACGACGAACATTTTTTAAAGAAAAATCATCATCAAACAAACAAGCAAGCACAACTGTAGTTTTGTAGTTTTGTAAAAAAAAAATTATGTATAAAGAAAAATCGATAGTCATGCATAAAACTTTTTGAAGAAAAAAATAATGAGTCATTAGGGAAACAATTAATTTTAAAGAAAGAAAAAAACATTTAGGACTACGAATAATTTTTAAAAAAAAATTAGTATTTTGTTTAAAATGTTCAAAATAAAGACCTCCAAAAACTAGACTAACCTCATTAGAGGTGTTGATATTTACAGATTGTGTAGTCTTAGTCGTGACCTTGGAAGACACCTGCATTAAAGTCGGTATCTTGGAAATTGAATTACTAAAATCATTTATTTTAAAGGCCAGTTTAGGGTCTTCTAATTTATAAGTATTGTTTGATAAAGATCTTACATCTTGGTCATGACTGTTGGTATATTGTTCGTCCATAGTGTTGCTATCGATTTGATCACTATATTCATCATCTTCTTCATCATCATTATAATGACCACTCATGTGTTTAGATTTAATGTGACACACAAATTGTCCTATATCTCGGGTAGTCTTTTGACAAAATGTACACACAAAAGTCCATTTTCTAGCATTATTTGTAACAAATATTTCTCCACATCTAAACGGTGTAGCCGGCGGCCCTGGCAAATTTTTGGGTGTAGAATGTTTTTTTGCTGGCACAGGGGCAAAAGCACGAAAACGTTTACTTCCTACAGGAAAGGCCATTTTTTTAGATTTGGGAAGATCCTTTTCGTCTAACCCTCTTGTTGCACTATTTCGCCTTTTGGTTGTAAGAGAAGTGGGCGTTTGGTGTTGTGGTTGTAGCTGTTTTAGTTCCTTTAAACGTAGATTTAATTGTTTAGCTTCATTTGCCACTTTTAGGGCCGCTTGTGTTTTTTCCACCACAATTGGTTTTACACCAACAACCGCACCACCACCTTCCTTTATCAGTGGTTTAATATCTTCACTTTCGGGTTCGATTTTTACTAAAACTGCCGCCATGTTTTTTATTTGATAATTTATCAACTTTTCACTTTTCTTTTGTAATTTCTATTAATTAATTTTCATTTTTAATGAAATTAGTAGTTTAATTTTCACTTCCACTCGATAGATACGAAAAATCGGTTTATTAACAGCTGTCAAATGAAATGGTTTGTATGAGAGTGTGTTTCTGCTTTAGTATGCCAGAGAGTGAGAGAGAAGAAGAAAATTATGGTTTGAGTTTGACAAAGGAACGAGAGACCACCTTGTTTTGTAAAATATTAGTTCTATATGGTATTGCCAGCACAAAATAGTTTTCAAACTAACTGCTGTTAACACGCTGAGAAAGAGTGGCACTAAATGAAATGAATTTAAATTGGCATTTAATATATCGCACCTGTACCTCTAAAGTGAGTCAACTCAAAATTTACAAATTTTCAGTAGAGGCAAAAACGGTTTTTTTTAAATATTTATTATAAAATTTAAAAACAGTTGTTTCATTGTAAAGAATTGCAAATAATAAGTATACAACAATAGCAGTAGTAGCGATTTTTTCAGTGATCATCAAAAATAGCAAACTACTCTTATAACACAAAGATGGCTACAACTGCATTTTTTTTTTAAGAAAGACTAGAAAAACCGATGTAAGATTTTTACAGTCGATAGATATGACCACTGTGTATCGTTTTCTTGCAAAAAGTGAAAATTGAAAAATTTTGAGTTGACTCACTTTAGAGGTACAGGTGCGATATGTTTATTTTTTGCAGGATAGACTTGATCTTAATTCTTTTTTGTGTTTAAATCTTGCCAAATCCGGTGTAATTAATATATAATTTGTGTCTAAATTTCTTTTGATATTATAAACTTTTCCAGGTCATTTATAAGTAAAACCAAAGCTCAATAGTTTACATTTTGGCCTCAACTGCAATTATTTAACTTTAATAGTATTTCTTTTATATTCTTTAGATTTATGTGCACATTTTATAATACGAATCGATTAAAAAATGGTTAAGGTGAATTTCTATATTCTGAATTTGATTCTGATTCCATAACTTTATTTTGTGAGAACCATATGTCACGCAACGTTTTCCCACAATTATTGGAAAAATTTGAAAAAAAAATTTTCTGTAAAATAGGCATGTGAGAATTTTTGAAATTGAACTGTCATATTTACTCACACTTGAAATCGATTTGAAATACGTATTTTATTTCAGTTGCTTAAAATATAAATAAATTATTTAAAAATATTGGAGAAGAGGTAAAGAAATATGTTAATTTTTTATTTATCATTTAGTTTTTTACAATTATTCAGAAAGTATAACGAATTTCCCAAATTCGGAATTCGACAGAGGAAAGTTTGGAGGCATTAGCTTCAATAATATTTGCAAGAAGAAGTAGGAAGCGCTCAGAATATTGTTAAATTCTATGGGAGGCAGCTATAAATCCGTGGAGCAGTGGAAAAAGGTATGTTAAAGTTTGTTTCGTATTGATTGAAATAAATAATATTGATTGAATAAATCGATGGTGATTCTTTCAAGGACCTACCCTTCGAGTTAAGCTCTTTTGAAAAGCAAATTCTGGCCATTATCACGGTGGATTCTGTTGATAGTGATTCGGTTACACCAGAATCAGGAGTAATAGTTTAATGTATAATAATTCTATATATTGAATGTATGTACATATAATTTAGTTTATTGAAACACTTTTTTAGGAATCTGTGATGTCTATTGAAATTTACATAATATATATTATAATAAAACTTATTTTTTTTTTTGTTACGTTAACTTTATTTTTTTTTAATTAGTAAATAAAATTATTGTTAAATTAAATTAAAATTTTTATTTTCTTATATTTTTTTCTGAACAATTTTATGTTTACATTTAATTGCTATGTATGTTTTTATTTTTTTGACAGCTGACTTTGAGTATTCTAATACATTCAATATATAGAATTATGTTACATAAACTATTACTCCTGATTCTGGTGTAACCGAATCACCATCAACAGCATCCATCGTGATAATAGCCAGAACTTGGTCTTCAAAAGAGCTTAACTCGGGGGGTACGTTCTTGAAAGATCCACCATCGATTTTATTCATGGCGCTTCTCGAATATTGCTTCTTAACTCCAGATTTTAAGTCAACCCAACAATATGGAAAAAAAATTCATAATCTCAATCAATACGAAGCAAATTTTAACCTACCTCTTTCCACTGCACCACGGATTTAACGTTGCCTTCCATGGGTTTTAACGATATTCTAAGCACTTACTACTTCGGAACAAGTCTAGTTTAGTGGCTATACCCCGATTTTTATTTTTTTTTGCGGTCGAGCCTTTTTTTGGGAGTTATGGACCGACAAGGGTTTGACCTCGATTTGTACATAACTTTATTACTTATTATCGGGTTTAGGCAATATATATATATATATATATATCATTGGAAAGCTTACTTGAGTGCCTTTTATTTGGTATTTCAAAATTCTAAATCCATTAACTCATTATGAACATAATGATTTTTTTGTTTTTTTTCCAAACGTCCCATTTTCTCATAAAATGATCTATATAATGTTGGTATTTACAGCAACTGAATGAAAGCTGGGTCCACCAGCTTCATTTCGATGTTGTTTTGAAAAAATCGCTCAATTAAATAAAAAAATTCATAATAGGACGAATAAATAACAGTAGAATAATAATATAATATATTATGGGTTAATTTCGCCAAAATATAAATAAAAAGTTTAGGTAAAATCCCTAATATCTCCGGTCCTGAAAGGGCTAAGAGGTCAAGACATACATCGAATGAAGTGGACCCAGCTTTTATTCAGTTGTTCTAAATACCAACATTATATAGATCATTTTATGATATAATGGGACGTTTTCGAAAAAAAATTGTAAAAATACAAAAAATCAATAGGTTAATAATAGGTTAATGGATTTCGAATTTTGAAATACCAAATGAAAGGCACTCAATTAAGCTTTCCAATGATATAAACATATTGCCGAAACCCGACAATAGGTAACAAAGTTATTTACAAATCGAGGTCAAAGCCTTGTCGGTCCATAACTCCCAAAAAAGGCTCGACCGCAAAAAATAGCTCCTATACCCTCTTAAAAATTAAAGAAATTGGGGAGTAACCACTAAACTAGACTTAAGTCTAAGTTTTTTTTTATAATTTGGGAAATTCTTTATACTTCTTGAATAATTGTAAAAAAAAATTTATGTAAATACTTAAAAGTAAATGATAAATAAAAAATTAACATATTTCTTACCTTTTCTCCAATATATAAGCAACTGAATTTAAATACGTATTTCACATCGATTTCAATTGTGAGTAAATTTGCCAGTTCAATTTCAAAACTTCTCACATGCTTATTTTACAGAAGCACTTTTTTCTGATTTTTCCAATATATGTGAGAAAAAACGTTGCGTGACAGATATTTCTCACAAAATAAAGTTACAGAACCAGTCGAATGCGAGAAACAATATTTTGTGTCAGTTCGCAACGTTTTTGTTTCATTTTGTACGTTCCATGTGAAAACTTTCCGATGTGAGAGTTACAGAACATAGCTACAGTAGTGCGTTTCTGTATTTCTCGAATCGAAAAATTGTTCACACGAAACATACGAATTGAAACAAAAATGGTAAGAATTGGTACAAAACATAGTTTTTCTCACTCGACCGTTTTTTGAAATTTTGATTTGTGAAAACTATGTGTCAAGTAGGGTTTTTTTTTCACAATATTGGCAAAATGTTACACATTAGCTTTCAAAAATACTCACAATTAAAATCGGTGTGAGTTTGTTATTTTTTGTTTGTTATTCGAAAAAATGGCCGAAATTAAAAAAGAAAACTTAAAATTTCGATGCATTAATGTACTTAAAGTTGTTTATTCTGTATAAATGTATAAATTTTAGGAAAAAAGAGAAGATTTCAAAGCAGCAAAAAGAAAAATTGGTAAATAATCTGGAGTTCGCAAGAGGACAATTTGGAGGGATAAATTCTAACATAAATTGCAAAGAGCGTTGGGAATCTTTAACATCCACTTTAAAATCTATGGGAGGCAGCCAAAAGTCTGTCGAGCAATGGAAAAAATAAGTACTGTTTTTTATTGCAGCAACAGTACCCACCACGTTCTGAAAGATTTTTTTTTTACAGGAAAATCATCACATTCTGACAACCTTTTTCTACAGAAAACCCTCAGATTTTTTAGTTTTTTCTAAAGATAAATTTGGAGTTGCAATGAAGTTGTTGGGGCTATTTCTAACTTTAGATTTTTTTAGTGTTGGTTAGATTTTAAAGGGTGCGTGAAAAAACATATCAACAGCAGAAGGTCGTTCACGCATAAAACTGGTGGAGGTAGTTGGACCAACGTACTCAGAGATTTAAATACTCTGGAACAGCAAATTCTTCAAGTTATGACAGTTGATGCTGTATATGGTGATTCATGCACCCCAGAATCGAGATTGAAGTTGGACGAATTATCTGAGGTAAATATTTTAATTCTTCCACATTAGTGTGGAACGATTTCAGCAACAATTTGAGAAATAAGATTATATAATTATTTTAAGAATTTTTTAGGATTCTGATTATTCTTATGAAATATTAGATGGTGAAGAAATGTACCAATCCAAAAAAAGAAAACTTACAGACACTCCATCAACATCTTCTTCATCCAAACAAGCCCAACCTATGAAGAAGCAAATAATAACACAAAAAACAACGACTGGTTCCTAGGTTAGAAAAAAATATAAATTCGCAGTGTTGCAGAGTACTCTACACAACATGCCAGAAGTCGAGACTGTTGAAAAGAAGCTACCAGAAAAATTATCATATTACAACCAAACTAAGGGTGAAGTTGACATAGTTGAGAAAATGAATTCTGGGTATAGCTGTAAACGGAAAACTAACAGGCTGCCGGTCAATGGTTGTACTTAATAACATGATTGACATATCAGCCTTGAATGCAACTATTTTATTATTAGTACAATACTTTCATATACTTTTAGAATTAACCCTAATTAGCCAAAAAAAAATAACAAAAACATGCAAAGCATCGTTTTTTTTTTGCGCAATCTCGGCTTGCAGAAAAAGAACGAGAAAGCAAATTATAACCATGAGTTAGCTTGCTGTCTTTGCGAAAAAAACGTTTGCAAAGCTCACCAAAACCAAATTAATTGCGTTCCCTGTGTAGAAAATATGTAGAACGATACTTCATTCATCACATTATACATATGTAAAGACATACGTAAAACTGATTTTTTCTTTAAATGAAATAATTTTTGTTTACAAATTAAACCTTTTTCCATATAAAAACATACAAGAAATAGAAAACTACACAAAGGTAGGATTATGAAGTTTTTTTCGAGGTAGGAGTACGGTTAAAATAATTTGGTTTTGACTTGTAAGGTCTTCCATTTTATTTAGTAAAGTCATCTGCATTGTCTTGCTTCTTCCAAAGCTTCCGTATATTTAGAAGCAGTTGTTGTTATTGGTGTTATTATTTGCTTCATAATTTGGGCTTGTTTGCAAGAAGTTGACGGTGTTTTTATACCCTACACACCTCAGTGGCAGAGGGTATACATAGGTTTGTCATTCCGTTTGCAACGCATCGAAATAAATTCCGGAGACCACAAAACTATATATTTTCTTGATCATTATAACAAGGGAAGATGATTTAGCGATGACCGTCTGTCCGCCTGTCTGCGGAAATCACGTTCACGCCATCAATAAAATCGTTTATTAACATCCCAAAGAGTTGCTATTTAAAATCGTCAAAATCAGTCAAAGAGGTCGCGAATTATGAATGAAATTTTGAAAAAACTCTAGAAAAAATAAAATTTTTCAGTGTGTTTGTTGTTTTTCTTAAGATATGTTGTACATATATGTTGTAATTCTTCGAATTATTGAAGTCATTACAGTTGTGTGTATATCAATACTGCACGTGTCACATTGGCCTAAGCAAGTTTTACCAAATATTTTTTTATCATTAAAATTAAATATTAAAAATTAATAAAAATAAATAAATAAAAATAAAAGATAAATATTTACAATAAAAATTTAAAATTAAAAATTAATAATTAAAAATTAAAAATTAAAAATTAAAAACTATTTTAAAAATTAAAAATTAAAAATTAAAAATTAAAAATTAAAAATTAAAAATTAAAAATTAAAAATTAAAAATTAAAAATTAAAAATTAAAAATTCAAAATTAAAAATTAAAAATTAGAAATTAGAAGTTAAAAATTAAAAATTAAAAATTTAAAATTAAAAATTAAAACTTTTAAACTTAAAAATTAAAAATTAAAAATTAATAATTAAAAATTAAAAATTATAAATTAAAAATTAAAAATTAAAAATTAAAAATTAAAAATTAAAAATTAAAAATTAAAAATTAAAAAATAAAAATTAAAAATTAAAAATTAAAAATTAAAAATTAAAAATTAAAAATTAAAAATTAAAAATTAAAAATTAAAAATTAAAAATTAAAAATTAAAAATTAAAAATTAAAAATTAAAAATTAAAAATTAAAAATTAAAAATTAAAAATTAAAAATTGAAAATTAAAAATTAAAAATTAAAAATTAAAAATTAAAAATTAAAAATTAAAAATTAAAAATTAAAAATTAAAAATTAAAAATTAAAAATTAAAAATTAAAAATTAAAAATTAAAAATTAAAAATGAAAAATTAAAAATTAAAAATTAAAAATGAAATATGAAAAATTAAAAATTAAAAATTAAAAATTAAAAATTAAAAGTTAAAAATTAAAAATTAAAAATTAAAAATTAAAAATTAAAAATTAAAAATTAAAAATTGAAAATTAAAAATTAAAAATTAAAAAGTAAAAATTAAAAATTAGAAATTAAAAATTAAAAATTAAAAATTAAAAATTTAAATTAAAAATTAAAAATCAAAAATTTAAAATTAAAAATTAAAAATTAAAAATTAAAAATTAAAAATTAAAAATTAAAAATTAAAAATTAAAAATTAAAAATAAAAAAATAAAAATTAAAAATTAAAAATTAAAAATTAAAAATTAAAAGTTAAAAATTAAAAATTAAAAATTAAATATTAAAAATTAAAAATTAAAAATTTTAAAATTAAAAATTAAAAATTAAAAATTAAAAATTAAAAATTAATAATTAAAAATTAAAAATTAAAAATTAAAAATTAAAAATTAAAAATTAAAAATTAAAAATTAAAAATTAAAAATTAAAAATTAAAAATTAAAAATTAAAAATTAAAAATTTAAAATTAAAAATTAAAAATTAAAAATTAAAAATTAAAAATTAATAATTAAAAATTAAAAATTAAAAATTAAAAATTACAAATTAAAAATTAAAAATTAAAAATTAAAAATTAAAAATTAAAAATTAAAAATTAAAAATTAAAAATTAAAAATTAACAATTAAAAATTAAAAATTAAAAATTAAAAATTAAAAATTAAAAATTAAAAATTAAAAATTAAAAATTAAAAATTAAAAATTAAAAATTAAAAATTAAAAATTAAAAATTAAAAATTAAAAATTAAAAATTAAAAATTAAAAATTAAAAATTAAAAATTAAAAATTAAAAATTAAAAATTAAAAATTAAAAATTAAAAATTAAAAATTAAAAATTAAAAATAAAAAATTAAAAATTAAAAATTAAAAATTAAAAATTAAAAATTAAAATTAAAAATTAAAAATTAAAAATTAAAAAATAAAAATTAAAAATTAAAAATTAAAAATTAAAAATTAAAAATTAAAAATTAAAAATTAAAAAATAAAAATTAAAAATTAAAAATTAAAAATTAAAAATTAAAAATTAAAAATTAAAAATTAGAAATTAAAATTTAAAAATTAAAAATTAAAAATCAAAAATTAAAAATTAAAAATTAAAAATTAAAAATTAAAAATTAAAAGTTAAAAATTAAAAATTAAAAATTAAAAATTAAAAATTAAAAATTAAAAATTAAAAATTAAAAATTAAAAATTAAAAATTAAAAATTAAAAATTAAAAATTTTAAATTTAAAATTTAAAATTAAAAATTAAAAATTAAAAATTAAAAATTAAAATTAAAAATTAAAAATTAAAAATTAAAAATTAAAAATTAAAAATTAAAAATTAAAAATTAAAAATTAAAAATTAAAAATTAAAAATTAAAAATTAAAAATTAAAAATTAAAAATTAAAAATTAAAAATTGAAAATTAAAAATTAAAAATTAAAAATTAAAAATTAAAAATTAAAAATTAAAAATTAAAAATTAAAAATTAAAAATTAAAAATTAAAAATTAAAAATTAAAAATTAAAAATTAAAAATTAAAAATTAAAAATTAAAAATTAAAAATTAAAAATTAAAAATGAAAAATTAAAAATTAAAAATGAAATATGAAAAATTAAAAATTAAAAATTAAAAGTTAAAAATTAAAAATTAAAAATTAAAAATTAAAAATTAAAAATTAAAAATTAAAAATTGAAAATTAAAAATTAAAAAGTAAAAAGTAAAAATTAAAAATTAAAAATTAAAAATTAAAAATTAAAAATTAAAAATTAAAAATTAAAAATTAAAAATTAAAAATTTAAATTAAAAATTAAAAATCAAAAATTTAAAATTAAAAATTAAAAATTAAAAAATTAAAAATTTAAAATTAAAAATAAAAAATTTAAAATTATATATTTAAAATTAAAAATTAAAAATTAAAAATTAAAAATTAAAAATTAAAAATTAAAAGTTAAAAATTAAAAATTAGAAATTAAAAATTAAAAATAAAAACTAGAAATTAAAAATTAAAAATTAAAAATTAAAAACTAAAAACTAAAAATTAAAAATTAAAAATTAAAAATTAAAAATTAAAAATTAAAAATTAAAAAATAAAAATTAAAAATTAAAAATTAAAAATTAAAAATTAAAAATTAAAAATTAAAAATTAGAAATTAAAAATTAAAAATTAAAAATTAAAAATTAAAAATTAAAAATTAAAAATTAAAAATTAAAAATTAAAAATTAAAAATTAAAAATTAAAAATTAAAAATTAAAAATTAAAAATTAAAAATTAAAAATTAAAAATTAAAAATTAAAAATTAAAAATTAAAACTTAAAAATTAAAAATTAAAAATTAAAAATTAAAAAATTAAAAATTAAAAATAAAAAAATAAAAATTAAAAATTAAAAATTGAAAATTAAAAATTAAAAATTAAAAATTAAAAGTTAAAAATTAAAAATTAAAAATTAAAAATTAAAAATTAAATATTAAAAATTAAAAATTAAAAATTTAAAAATTAAAAATTAAAAATTAAAAATTAATAATTAAAAATTAAAAATTAAAAATTAAAAATTAAAAATTAAAAATTAAAAATTAAAAATTAAAAATTAAAAATTAAAAATTAAAAATTAAAAATTAAAAATTAAAAATTAAAAATTAAAAATTAAAAATTAAAAATTAAAAATTAAAAATTAAAAATTAAAAATTAAAAACTAAAAATTAAAAATTAAAAATTAAAAATTAAAAATTAAAAATTAAAAATTAAAAATTAAAAATTAAAAATTAAAAATTAAAAATTAAAAATTAAAAATTAAAAATTAAAAATTAAAAATTAAAAATTAAAAATTTAAAATTAAAGATTAAAAATTAAAAATTAAAAATTAAAAATTAAAAATTAAAAATTAAAAATTAAAAATTAAAAATTAAAAATTAAAAATTAATAATTAAAAATTAAAAATTAAAAACTAAAAATTAAAAATTAAAAATTAAAAATTAAGAATTAAAAATTACAAATTAAAAATTAAAAATTAAAAATTAAAAATTAAAAATTAAAAATTAAAAATTAAAAATTAAAAATTAAAAATTAAAAATTAAAAATTAAAAATTAAAAATTAAAAATTAAAAATTAAAAATTAAAAATTAAAAATTAAAAATTAAAAATTAAAAATTAAAAATTTAAAATTAAAAATTAAAAATTAAAAATTAAAAATTAAAAATTAAAAATTAAAAATTAAAAATTAAAATTAAAAATTAAAAATTAAAAATTAAAAATTAAAAATTAAAAATTAAAAATTAAAAATTAAAAATTAAAAATTAAAAATTAAAAATTAAAAATTAAAAATTAAAAATTAAAAATTAAAAATTAAAAATTAAAAATTAAAAATTAAAAATTAAAAATTAAAAATTAAAAATTAAAAATTAAAAATTAAAAATTAAAAATTAAAAATTAAAAATTAAAAATTAAAAATTAAAAATTAAAAATTAAAAATTAAAAATTAAAAATTAAAAATTAAAAATTAAAAATTAAAAATTAAAAATTAAAAATTAAAAATTAAAAATTAAAAATTAAAAATTAAAAATTAAAAATTAAAAATTAAAAATTAAAAATTAAAAATTAAAAATTAAAAATTAAAAATTAAAAATTAAAAATTAAAAATTAAAAATTAAAAATTAAAAATTAAAAATTAAAAATTAAAAATTAAAAATTAAAAATTAAAAATTAAAAATTAAAAATTAAAGTTAAATATTTAAAAATTAAAAATTAAAAATTAAAAATTAAAAATTAAAAATTAAAAATTAAAAATTAAAAATTAAAAATTAAAAATTATAAATTAAAAATTATAAATTAAAAATTAAAAATTAAAAATTAAAAATTAAAAATTAAAATTAAAAATTAAAAATTAAAAATTAAAAATTAAAAATTAAAAATTAAAAATTAAAAATTAAAAATTAAAAATTAAAAATTAAAAATTAAAAATTAAAAATTAAAAATTAAAAATTAAAAATTAAAAATTAAAAATTAAAAATTAAAAATTAAAAATTAAAAATTAAAAATTAAAAATTAAAAATTAAAAATTAAAAATTAAAAATTAAAAATTAAAAATTAAAAATTAAAAATAAAAATTAAAAATTAAAAATTAAAAATTAAAAATTAAAAATTAAAAATTAAAAATAAAAAATAAAAATTAAAAATTAAAAATTAAAAATTAAAAATTAAAAATTAAAAACTAAAAATTAAAAATTAAAAATTAAAAATTAAAAATTAAAAATTAAAAATTAAAAATTAAAAATTAAAAATTAAAAATTAAAAATTAAAAATTAAGAATTAAAAATTAAAAATTAAAAATTAAAAATTAAAAATTGAAAATTAAAACTTAAAAATTAAAAATTAAAAATTAAAAATTAAAAATTAAAAATTAAAAATTAAAAATTAAAAATTAAAAATTAAAAATTAAAAATTAAAAATTAAAATTAAAAATTAAAAATTAAAAATTAAAAATTAAAAATTAAAAATTAAAAATTAAAAATTAAAAATTAAAAATTAAAAATTAAAAATTAAAAATTAAAAATAAAAAATTAAAAATTAAAAATTAAAAATGAAAAATTAAAAATGAAATATGAAAAATTAAAAATTAAAAATTAAAAATTAAAAATTAAAAATTAAAAATTAAAAATTAAAAATTGAAAATTAAAAATTAAAAATTAAAAATTAAAAATTAAAAATTAAAAATTAAAAATTAAAAAGTAAAAATTAAAAATTAGAAATTAAAAATTAAAAATTAAAAATCAAAAATTTAAAATTAAAAATTAAAAATTAAAAAATTAAAAATTTAAAATTTAAAATTAAAAATTAAAAATTTAAAATTATATATTTAAAATTAAAAATTAAAAATTAAAAATTAAAAATTAAAAATTAGAAATTAAAAATAAAAACTAGAAATTAAAAATTAAAAATTAAAAATTAAAAATTAAAAATTAAAAATTAAAAATTAAAAATTAAAAACTAAAAATTAAAAATTAAAAACTAAAAATTAAAAATTAAAAATTAAATATTAAAAATTAAAAATTAAAAATTAAAAATTAAAAATTAAAAATTAAAAATTAAAAATTAAAAATTAAAAATTAAAAATTAAAAATTAAAAATTAAAAATTAAAAATTAAAAATTAAAAATTAAAAATTAAAAATTAAAAATTAAAAATTAAAAATTAAAAATTAAAAATTAAAAATTAAAAATTAAAAATTTAAAATTAAAAATTAAAAATTAAAAATTAAAAATTAAAAATTAAAAAATTTAAAATTTAAAATTAAAAATTTAAAATTAAAAATTAAAAATTAAAAATTAAAAATTAAAAATTAAAGATTAAAAATTAAAAATTAAAAATTAAAAATTAAAAATTAAAAATTAAAAATTAAAAATTAAAAATTAAAAATTAAAAATTAAAAATTAAAAATTAAAAATTAAAAATTGAAAATTAAAACTTAGAAATTAAAAATTAAAAATTAAAAATTAAAAATTAATAATTAAAAATTAAAAATTAAAAATTAAAAATTAAAAATTAAAAATTAAAAATTAAAAATTAAAAATTAAAAATTAAAAATTAAAAATTAAAAATTAAAAATTAAAAATTAAAAATTAAAAATTAAAAATTAAAAATTAAAAATTAAAAACTAAAAATTAAAAATTAAAAATTAAAAATTAAAAATTAAAAATTAAAAATTAAAAATTAAAAATTAAAAATTAAAAATTAAAAATTAAAAATTAAAAATTAAAAATTAAAATTAAAAATTAAAAATTAAAAATTAAAAATTAAAAATTAAAAATTAAAAGTTAAAAATTAAAAATTAAAATAAAAATTAAAAATTAAAAATAAAAAAGTAAAAATTATAAATTAAATGTTAAAAGTTTTACTTTCTATATGTAATTTCTTAGCTGTTATTATTATTGTGTAGTTCTTTGTTTGTATTAAATTTATCCATATGTGAACATATTACTGGCTAATTCAGATAAAAATATTTTAAAATTCGCTTATTTTAAATATTAATAATTTTTGCCAAGAATCATTTGCATTTTTTTTAATTATTGTATAACTTCTAAGGCCTCAAAACATTCTAAGAGGGATCAAGCTTTTGGTATTATAACGCCGCACAGTGGCTGAAAATCATTTTTCATTGGCCAAAATTCTGTAACTTTTGAACCGATCAAAATATTTTAGTACTGTTTTTTTTAATAGATAGATAGATAGTTGATCTTGACTCAGTGTGAATTTCATTTAAATTGATTGAGTACTTTTTAAGGAATTCTAGGTCAAAGTTTAACTTTTGATTTTTTTTAACTTTTAGCGTGATATATGTTTTTTTTTATTTATTTTTATTTATTAGAAAGTGTCATATTTGGAGTTAAATAATTATTATAAACATTTTTTGTAATAATGAAATTTTTTAATGCTTACACTCAAAAAAATTTTTACACTCAAAAAAATTTTTACACGCAACAAAATAGTAAAATTCACTAGAAATTTAACTAGTATTACTAAAAAATTAAAAATGTTTGCTATCAAATTTGCAATTTGCTGACACTCAAGGAATATTATTATTACTACAGAAAAATTTATTAGTGTTTGCTGCCTAATTTGTTACACTAGCTAAATAAATCTGCTAAACATTAGCGCAATGATTCTAATTTTTTTTTTAATTTTGATATAAAAATATGGGTTCTTATTATACCCTCCACTCCAGTGTGCAGAGGGTATATATAAGTTTGTCATTCCGTTTGTAATAATTAGAAAAAAAATTCTGGACCCCATAAAATATATATATTTGTGATCCTTATAACAAGCGAAGTTGATGTAGCGATGTCCGTCTGTCCGTCTGTCCGGCTGTCCGTCTGTCCGTCTGTCCGTCTGTGGAAATCACGATGACGGCTTCAATCGGATAGCTAGGGTGCTCCTTGGTATAAAAAATGATTCACTAACATCCTGAGAAGTTTGCTATTTAAAATCGTCCAAATCGGTTAATCTGGTCCCGAGAATTGAGCGAAGAATTAAAAAGTCATGAGAAAATATGATTTGAATATGTGTTCTTGTGATAACGCCCTCAATAGGGCAGATAGGGCGCTTGTTTTTAGTGAGAATGATTCACTAACATCTTGAGAAGGTTCCTGTTTTTAAATCATGACAATAGGTTTCATAGGTGCCGAGAAATCACTGAAAAGGTAAAAAAAATATGACGTTTTCCTATATTGTTTTCCTAAATTTTGTATTTTGTCATAGCTGTGCATGTTGTTTTTGTGGTCGTTGTGTTAATAAGATAAAAATTCATCAATATCAATATTTTTTGGTGTAATATTTAAGTTAATTAATTAATAAAAGAAACTATATAAAATCAATATCAATATTCTGCGATTTTTATAACATCACAAAATGTTACAAATTGATACATACTACTGTTGCCAATATCAAAATACTATAAATAATATTCATATATTCTGTATATGTATATTCATAATAAGCGCATATTAAAATAAATCGGTATTTTATTTTATTTTTACAAAATTCTGAAATTTTTAGAGTTGAAAAAATAGTATGGTTTTAAGAGTTGTATTTTTAGTACATGTATAAACCCTGCATACTTGCTTTCAAAAGTAGTAGGTAGGTAAGCCATAAAATATTTATTTACCCTGTAAAAAAAATTGTTGTTTAGAAAAATACTATTTTTTGTCAGATGTTAATTACAATAAATTTTTAAACTTTGTTATTTAATGTCGGAACGGAGGCAAACGCCATTTCCAAAATTTTGTTTCAACAGTTATCCACATTAAGAATAACCGCGGAGCTCAGCTCAATCAATGTGCAATGATCGAGCCTTGCCCTGGGAAACATGCGTTTATGCCTTTCTTAACACAAACGCCATTCCCAACTACCAAAAATTTTTGACACGAGCTATTCACATTATGAATAGCCGCGGAGCTCAACTCAATCATAGTGCAATGATGAAGCTTCGCCCTGGGAAACATATATTCATGCTTTTCTTAGCACAAACCGAACTTCTTATGGCACATTAAAAATAAACTAATTGAGAAGTACAATTCATCATTACGGTGTATTATAATACTATTTTCTTATTTTACTAGTAGCTAGTAAACAAAGTGACCGTGTCATTGTGAACGAAATAGAATTGAAATTGTATGCAGATTTGTTTTACTTAAAAAACCTGTTTCTACAGATAGTGAATAAAATCCCAGTAAGCATTTTATGCAATAAATGATCATGTAGAGTCTTTTTGACTCATATGTGCTATTAAAACAGTTATAAATGCGCCCTTTTGCTGATCACAAAATATTCTTTTGTTGGGATTAAATATTACCTTACCCGCTCTTGAGAGTCCTTTTTATCCGCTTTTCTAATTAGTTTCGACTCATTTTTGAGTCTTATTTAATGTAATTTTTCTCTAAATCACTTTCTAAGAGAAAGCAAAAATCATTATCTAGTCTTTGTCTAATAGCGCATGTGATTAAGCAGTTTTTAATCATCAAAAGTGCTCGAAGAAGACACAGTAAGGTAATTTTTGTTAAAACAATCTTCGAAATGATGACTGGGATATCGTATATTTTTGTTAACACACAAACATATGCATAGCAGCACGAGTAAACCGAACTCAAATTGGCTTCTTATATGTATACAGCCGAACAAAAATGAAAATACTCACCAAAGAGTAAAGTAAGCAACAATTTCATTCAGTCTTATGGAAGCTTTTGAACAAAGCAAGTCTATGTCGCGTTGTCTTGTGAATTTTTACATTGTTTTTTAATAGGTACTAGTGATGCCAGGAGATTTTTTCAGAAATCTCTACGCTTATAAAAAAAATTCCCTTTTTTCCCTACACTACTTTTTTTAAAATTTATTTTTAATTTGTACATTTTGAATTTCAATTATGTAAACATAAAAAATAAGATAAAAATATCATGAGAATTACATAAGAATAATATAAAAAACATACAGATATTATAAAGAAAATATTTTTGCAATTCTGTTTAATTCATCTTTTTGATATGGTTAGATGTGCATTTAAAATTTACACAATTAAAGGTGTGTATTTTCCATATGTAAATGCAGTTTTACGATCCATACGTAATTCGGCGTGTGTGTCAAAATTGGCGTTTTACATACAATTCATCATTTTTGCGATCAAACGTACATATGTATTTCCGTATGACATAACCTCTAAATGTAAACAACAGCTGATTTAATTTGTGAATTTACAAAAAGTTATTGTTAAAAATAAAGTAATATATTTTTTAATTGTTAATTAATATTAAACAATTTATTTTTCTTTCAATATTTATCTTTATAATTTACTCTGTTTTTCTTTCGCCACAAGCAGTATTGTATTTTAATATGGTTGTCATGCCAAAATAGAACCTGCTCTAATTGAAAAATTTACATATGTTTTGCCAAATGTGTTGTACATAAACAGTTTTTGAAAGGGTGCACACTATGTGTACAAATTGCACGTGCTAAAACAATAAGAAAAACACAAGCAAAACACATAGTGTGAACGCAGCTTAATTAAAATGGCTTGCAAATGAGATGTTACAACTCAAACAGAATATTTGTTCTTGGTTTTCAGTGTTGCCGTTTTAGCTTTTTAGTTGCTACATTTAGCAACTTTTTTTGTCGTTTAGCATCCAAAATTTATCAAAAGATGCTAGATGCTAACTTAGAATCTTTTATTAATAAAAAGTTGCTTTTAGCATCTTTTTTTGATATTGTTTTTTCATAATTTTTGAATATATAATTTTAATGGTATTGATATGTTTTTATTTCTCAAAGTGTAGTACAGCAATTTTGTGTACTACTCCTTTTACCACACTGCTCGTTTCTTTCAACAAATATAACAAAACATTTTGAAATAGAAGAATGTAAACACCAACAACAGTTTTTAATGAATTTGAAAGTCGATTGCCAAAAAATATTATTGTATTAAAAAAATGCCAAAATTTTCAATACAAAACACATTAAATCGGGTAAAAGAACAGATAACCAATATATTAGAAGAGTTTAAATATATATCATCTGAAACAGAAAAAATTCAAATCCAATGGAGTTATATCAAAGAACAAAACTGGGATACAACACTGAATACAACCTCTTTATGGATTGAAAAATTCTATTGGCGAAAATCCATTTTAGGAGTTATCAATATTTGTATTGTCTATATTAGTTTTGTCTTTCTCAAAAGCCGAAGTTGAACGTTTGTTTAGTTTAATGGCTTTAGTTAAAAGCAAACTTCGAACAGAATAAAATCCGAGTTGTTATGTTCTGTAATACGTATAAAAGAAGGATTGAAATTGAAAAATCGGTGCTGTCACACTTACAATATACCGATGTCGTTGATAAGAGTCGATCGTCAGAAAAATATCAGAGCCAAGAAGAACTTGAAGATGAAGACATCACAGAAATGTTAGATTCCATAAACCAATTATTCTAATATAATCGTATCTTTTGATAATGTAATTTCTGTTATATTTTAAATAAAAAAAAAATCCCTCTAAAATTAATAATATTTAATTTAAATTTAAAATAAACTCAATTTGATGTTAATAAAAATTTCAGATGAAATCCAAAATAATTTTAATTAAAATTTAAAAAATATAAATCGAAACATATGTTTTATATTAATTTTTCGATTTAAAAACCAAAGAATTTATTAATAAGTATATAATTTTTCAGTATAAAGGTAATGAAATTTGAATAAAGAATTTAGCATCCAGTACGTTTAAGCATCTTTTTTTTGCAATTTAGCATCTTTACAATTTCAAATTATGGCAATACTGTTGGTTTTAAAAGATTTTTTATAGCAGTGGTTATAAGCATGTATACTTAAGGTGCTATTACATGATGTGTTTTTTACATATGTACTGTCAAATTTTCCCACAACAAAAGTTGTACACATCGTGTGATACATATGAAACATTGTTTATGTACAATACATGAGGAAAGTCACATGTACATTTTTCAATTAGAGCAGGTTCTATTTTTGTATGACAAAAATGTGAAAATACAACACTGCTTGTGGCGAAAGAAAAACAGAGTAAATTATAAAGATTAATATTGAAAGAATAATAAATTGTTTAATATTAATTAACAATTAAAAAATATAAAACTTTTTTTTACCAATAAATTTTTGTAAATTCACAAATTAAATCAGCTGTTGTTTACATTTAGAGGTTATGTCATACGGAAATACATATGCACGTGTGATAGCAAAAATTATGAATCGTATGTAAAAGACAATTTTGACAGACATGAGGAATTTCATATGGATAAAAAAAAGTGACAGTACATATGTAAAAAACACATCGTGTAATAGCACCTTTAGATCTGATTTATGTTCTGTATTTCTTTGATATGTTTTCAGCATCATCGAAAAACGAATCGGACATTTTTCTAAAATTAATTATGTTTCTAAAATTAATTATGTTCAAATTTATAATATTTTAATGTAATGCACAAAAAAGTGTTTTTTTATACTTGTCATTGTTATTAAAGAATCCACATATTTACTTCCTTCATATTATAGAGTTATTACCAGACTTAAAAAGACTTTAAAGTTTAAAATTGAAAAAAATTATGCGATATTTAACAAATACAATCAAAATAGTTTTGACTGAAATTTTTGGCAGTTTTAGTTTTGTCTTGTATCAGTAAAATGTTCAGATATTAACTAAAAAAAACAGTTTGTTAAATATTTTCATCTTAATTATCTTAATTAATTTAAAGACACAAAGATAGATTTAATACAATAAAAAGAAGTAAGAGTTGAAAGTTAATCTTTGCGGACTCACAAATGTGCCCTATACTAATAGGTCTGGAAAATTGAAAAGGTTTGTAAAAAATAAAATGCACCTTTATATTAAAAAATTTAAATTAAAAAGAAAATTACAAAATAAACCATTTACCTGGTTAAACTTAATACTGGATCAGGTTAGTATTTAAAATGGGATAAATCGGGAGTCATTGTGCCAATTTATGACCTAATATATGTAGACACCTCTATAAAATGCTGAAAATTCAGAGCATTTGTTGTAATAATTCAGTAATAGGTTTATCAAAGTGTTTACATACTCAAATATTTTATATACATTTGTTACAAATAGTGCAAGAAGTCCAGATATTAATGTAAACGTAAAACCCAGGTGGAGGGTATCAAAGATTCGGCATAGCCGAATTTAACACTCTTGCTTGTTTTTTGAATCTTTCTTATCTATTAAAACATTGCATTCATATGTGGGAAACCTTTTAAGAATAAAAACTGCAATAGATTTAAATAGCATTTGTAACAATGGTAGGTTCTGTTTATTATTATTTTTTACTAATACTATGTTTTTCGTACTTAAATAACAATGAAAGGCAATTATAATTATTATTCATTAGACTCAAATATTGATTGCAAATATTCCATATTTTGTTCTGTGCTATTTCTGTTCTTTAGTAGTTTTTTGGCTTCTTCATCTAAATCCCGATGTTCCACTTTCCATTGATTTCGAATACTGGAGATGAACGGATCTGACGTTGCCAATAATATATTAAATAGATCTTCATTTGTGGAATTTCGTGACATTTTTCTAGTATTGTGCTGTCTATAAAATCTGTAATCCTTGTTCCTTTTTTCCTGAGCCTCCTCTGATAGATCTCCAAGTGGCACCAAATGATATTTAATGACATCTTCTCCATGATAAAGGATTTTGTGGACTGTTGCAGACATATTTCTCCATGGGTAGTTGGTTGTATATATTTTTGCAGTTTCCTTAGCATAATCTCCAAATTTTCTAGAGTCAATTTCTTCATTGCACGCAAGTACTTCTAGGATTATTTTAAATCTGAAAATAAGGTTTAAATCCACTCCTGTTATTTCAGATGCTGTTTCTGGATCTGAAAAGAATCTTCTTGCGGTATTGCCATCATTTGTATTGCCTGACCCTTGTTTTGGCTGATCTATAATCAATCCAAATTTGCGATATTCATCTTGAACATGTTTCTTTTTTGAACTTCTTAACTCTTTGTTGGTTTCGTTGTTTCTTATTGATCCTGAAGGCCCGAAATCCAAATCATAACTGATTTTTAGTATGTGTTCCATAAGTCGTATTCTTGCATGTAGTGGTGATAATCCAAATTCGAAGGCATCGGTATTATCGAATGATTTTGTCGGGACTTGGTTTAATTGGCTTGATGTTGCTTGGCATATAATGCAGCTGGATGCAGCCTTCGTGTTAGTCAAAGCCTGACCTACTTTTCCATCTATCATTGTCAGCACTAATTGGTAGCTTACTTCAATTTGCTGCCCATCTAACTGTAATTGTAATGGCTGTAGTGTTGCTATTTGGGCCTTGATATCACTAACTTCTTTGTTAATGGCATCATGACTTTCTTTTTTGAATTCAAATTTGATTGGCCTGCAGTATTTCGTAGAAGATGGTGTCTCATTTTTCCAAATATCCATTGTTTGCGTTGTACTACTCGAAGGCTCCGAATCTTCCAAAATCTTTTTCAATCGCAATGGTACAAATGATACCATGAACATATCTGAGTCCGAAATATTTTCACATACAACTTGTTTGTATTGTTTTTGTCCCGAAGAACCATCACATCCCCATTTACAAAATAGAATTAACTTTGTGTTTCCATATTTCTTTAACTCAGTTCCTGTTATTGATTGTAGCAAGCGTTTGGCTGTGTGATCAAGTAAAGATTGTAGTTGTACTTCTGCCGAAATTGGTGTGATTGTAATAGTGTCCTTTGATGGCAAACAGTCTATTTTAGCAGCTGTTATGTGATGATATGCTGGATACATATTTGAGCCTTTTTCAATCGCACGCAATCTGAGCTGAATATATTGGTGTTTTGTTAATTTCAAATCCAGAAATAATGCTAATGCCTCCTCATTTGTGAACTGTTTTGCATCGCTCGGAGTTGGTATACTTTTAAGAATTCGCTTTGTTCTCACTGGACTAGCATTACAAGTTTTTTCAATGATATCCACTTTTGTTAATTGGTTTTGTGCTCGTAATTGATGTAGAAAAGATTCTTTTATATTTGTAGAACCAATTTCCTCGTTAAAATTTTTAAGTTTCCGCCTCTTAGATATATCGCTGCAGTTGTCCAATGATTTGCGTGGTCTTCCAGCCTTATCTAGCTTTGCTGTTTCTCCACCAACATTAAGTTGGCCTTCTAACCAGTTTGCACTTTTATTATAAAACTTTTGTTTACAGTAGTTAACTTCTTTCAATCGTTTTTTTAGTACTTTGACGAAATTAGATAATTGCTCTTGTATTTCGGTACTAGACGAATTTAAGTTTAATTTTATTTTAACGTAACTAAGAACATCTTCCTGGTTTTGTTTCGAAAATACTCTTCGGCCAGTTCTTTATAACTAAAGTTATCCATATTTTTCTCAATATTTTTATTTGCGTCTGTTATCACTTTTTTATCACTTTTTATCACTTGCGAATATACGTCCGTACACTTGAAGTATTAACTTATTATTGAGTAATCCCTTATAGAATCCGTCATTTTATACATTTTTAGGTACATGTTATTCACACATTGATCTTTAATTTCATAGCAGGTAGTACTTAAATTGAACAAAACTGCACTTGTTATCCAGACTTCAATATCAGGGAAAACTAATTAGTTTCTCGCCAATATGGGGTGGTTTTTTATCTTTAGTGGTTTAGTGCCGCGATTATTGACAAACTTATAAAATTGTTTATGACTTTGGTTGACCCTTAAATTTGACAACAGGTAAATTAAGAAAGAGATCATTTGTTTACTGTAGAACCTATTGTGATCATTTTATGACTTATTTTTTTGCTGATCAAAACAAAGCCAATAAACCCTTTCGCAGGTATTTTATTTAATTATTTTACTTTTACGTAGTCTAAAGTAAAAAAACAAAATTTTTTTTAGAGTAATTTTTTTAGAGTAATTTCATTAAAATGAAAAAAGTGTTCTACCGGGTTCTATAGGGTTAAACAGGATACATTCGCCTTTCTCCGGGTGGTATACGTTTCTTGTTCCCTTACTTCCTTTAGAAGTTCTATTCCACTAAAGTTTAAATTTGAGAAAAATATAGTGGTTTCATAAATATTTCATAACGCCCCTAATATCAAACGTTAGAACTGTGACTACTTACAAAAACTAAAGACTATAATCCTACTAACATTATAAAAAAGACCGCAGGCCAATATCGATGATAGCTTGCGAGTAGTAACCATTTATTTTTGATAAAAAACAAAAAAAAAAACACCTTTTGCTGAATTAAAAAAAACAGTTGAGTTTGACAGCATGCCACGCCCACAATTATCAATAGTTTAACCTAATTTTTTGGCTACCTTAATCTGGATATATAAGCTACAAAAAGGAGTAAAAATTTTAAAAATCGATGACAAAAAAAAATTTGACTTTTGGCCAATGAAATCAAAATTTGAGCCACAGTGCGCCGGC